>JAQGBY010000005.1:0-114470 GCA_034698785.1 Mycogona germanica
ATGTAAATCCGGAGAGATAAATCACTGTTTTGAAAATGTTAGAAAACAATTTATAAAATGTATAAATATTTTAAGTTGCTAAATAATATATGTCTAGTAATAATCAAAATGCATCTGGAAAATCAAAATTTGAACACAGTTATAAAACAATGTCGATTGTCATTTGATTTTTCTGCGAATTGATGTTTTTGTCATAACACTACATGGATGAAAGTGAGACCGGATAGAATCCCTAAATTCCGCGAAACTCTCCACGGGTGTTGCCGATTATTTCTATTTTCCATTTCATTTCCACCACCGTTGATGTAGCAGTCATAAGTAACCTATGTTTTGAAGTCGCCGTCGACATCACCAAAACATTATTTCTCGGTTATCTTTCTGGCAACGTCACACGATCATGTCGTCCCTCGGTGTAACGTCCGCTCCCACTAGAACCACGGCAGTGGTCACCGCAGTCGCCACCTGCGCGGCCTCCAGGCTCTCCGCGTCTTTGCCGCTGCAGCGCTTGACCAGCGGGATGGCAAAGAGCATGGCGCCGCTGAGCGCGATCATCACTCCGGCCACCGCGAAACCCGGATTATATGACCCCAGTCCGTCGTAGAGCCAACCTTGTTTTAAAAAATATAGTGAATTTAATTAGTCAATTTAAGCCAGTTTGTTTATTGTAAAACGACAAAATGACTGGCAATGTTCTTGCCAGCAACTAACCGGCAATTGGAGGTCCGATCAGTGACGCGATTCCCTGGAAAAGCAGGAGCAGGCCAAACGCGTTGGTCAATTTTTCCAAACCAAGCAGGTCCACTAAAATGACAGAGGTCAATCCCACGTAAGCACCTACAATGGCGAGGTAATAAAAAAGTAATAAGTTAAGCATGGAAATATTAAGCATATTTGCATTATGCAGCATACAAAACCCTCCAGAACAACAAACCAATACTCAAAATGTTAAGGAATTTATCTGTTGTCAAGTTACTGGAAATCAGAGAAAATGAAGGACAATCAGAATATCTGATATATTGAATTGAAATGTGCAAAATGTATAATGTACAAAGTGAACCCCCATATTTAAGGATCAACGAATTGGTGCCAACTAATTGAATTGTAATTTATAAAATGTGAAAGAAAAATTAGAAGTTACGAAATGTGGCGAAGGCACTGTATTTTTTTAATTGGCGGCACAGCGAAATCGTCTGACTTACCTGCTGTGGCCCCGAATACAGTGGTGTAGACTGCTTGGGACGGATAGTCGAGACAGAAGGCGCTGAAAGCTGTAGAGAGACCGCACACAATAAGGGCGCAATTGTAAAGCCACAGGCGATTGAGCCAGGTCTTGTCGGAAACGTAGCCGAGCAGAACGCGACTTATCGTGTTCGACATGCCGATGATGGCCAGCAGGAAGCTGCTGTCGTCTTTGGATAGACCCAGCAGCATGGCACGGTCCTATGACACAATATACACTAGTTTCAGGATATTTTTTAAAAGATTGGCAAGCAAAGACAAATTTTTAAAAACTAGCTTGGTAGGAAACATTGATGATATTCAAAAAGCAAATGAAGCTTGCTTCTAAAATCAAGTCAAATAGCTAATTCTTAAACACGAAAATAAGGAATGTAAGGTTAACTAAAAATGTCATGTTACCATACACAAACTAAATGTTTACCTTGATGTAGACGTAAGGCACGTTGAAACCGATGCTGGTGCAGAAGTTGGAGACTGCGAACAACAGGAAGACTGGATCGGCGAGTAGAGAAAGATCCATCATCTCTTTCAACGCGTCCATGGCTTCTCGCGAGCCTATATAAAAGAAAATTCGATTGCATTAGCTTGATTTTTAAATTAAATATTAATTGAATTAGCGGCGCATTCCCATATCGCTTTAGTTGATGGTTTTCGATATATTGCGCAAAAACTGGATACCAAACGTCACACAAGAGATCGAATGATTGGCTTTACTACTAGACCTCCATTTCATATAGGTTTAGGGATTTTCTAAACTCTTCTAGTGTTGAACTGCGATTTGGACATCCCTTATATCAGGATTTTGTTCAAGGCAGGAAAATATGATCTGAAATGAGATTGTCTTGCACGAAGAATTAAGAAATATAATAAATATAGTTACAGCAGCTTGGCATCTTTGATGGAGTGGCTGGCGTGGGCTCCGGTGATGGAATGTGAGTGATGCTCGCAGTGTACATGCTGGGGTTAGACCTAACGGATCAAACAACACAGTGCAATGTTATTTGAAGCTTTAATAGGTAAGCTATAGTCATATGCATCCTATAGCATACCTATACTGCGGTATGTTGAGCAGACTCCCCCTGTAGAACACGTCCTTTCGATAGAGCGGACCCTGGAACGGCTCGTGTTGGTGGGGCGGCGTTGGCGCCGCAGTCGCCGCTGCCAACGCCTTGGCTTCCTTCCATACTAACGATTGACTGCTGCTGCCATCCAGTACGGCCATACGCAGTGGCGTCGACCCAGCTAGCGCCATCTGTGCCAGGTCGTGCGCCGACACACTCTTCACCTGCTCCTGTTGCAGCTGCACGCTCAGAGACAGATAGCCGTTTTGAAGCAGCTGGCCGTTCTGACGGTGGTGCGGCGAAGTCACGTTGATACGGTTGTTGTCGGCGTCAATGTCGCCGCCGTTGCTCACCAGGTGGCCGTTGGCCGTTTCCGAGCGGCGCAGACTCTTGACCCGCTCCGGCTCTACTCGACCGCCCGGAGTGGACGGGCAGGTGAGCGGCGGTGCCCGGTTGGCCACCTTGGGCGTGACCGGTGCGGAGTGGGCGTCGGCACGTCGGCGACGGCCCCTGGTGTCGTTGGGCGCGCGGAAGAGGGCGCCGAAGACTGCGCAGTTGAGCACCATTCCGGCTACCAACAACATGGCACCTTTCCAGCCGTACAGGTCAACCAGGTACTCTGTGAGCGGGGCGAAGATGAAGGTGCCTAGGCCTGAGCCGCACACCGCGATGCCAGTGGCGAATGCACGCCGCTTTTCAAAATAGCAAGTCACACTCACGATTGCCGGCAGGTAGATGAGACCGAAACCGAGACCTGGATTGAAATTTACAAACAGTCATTAACAAACAGTCAAATTCAAATAAACGAATGAGTGTGAGGCACTTATTGGCTTCATTTAGAGGCATGTTGAGTAAGAGTTATAACTAATTTCCAATGTTATAATTCACTATGTGGTTAATTGGTGTTTAGGAACGAAGTTAGTAGAATCAGATAAAAGAAACGTTGCGGTATTATGTAGCTCAATGAAAACCAAAATAAAAATAAAATGAAAGGAGAAAGAAAAATACAGTTTGTGAAGCAATGAACGTTATAAAACAGGCAACCAAATTTCATAGAATAAAAGTAGTCAGTGTTCTGAAAATATTGTTCCAACATAATCTCGAAACAGAATAAACAAGGTTAAACTATATTTTATGTATAGATGAATAGACAAAAGGAATTAACAAAAATGAAAGACGGCAAAGATAGCTCTTCAAAAAAGGGGCAATGCAGCAAAGCATACAGGGGAGCTTTTCTAAAAGAGACGCGCAATGTGGAAAAGCTCTTTCATGGGAAGAAATCTTGTCAAATAAAGAGGAAAACGACAATTTGGAATTGCAGTTCTTGAAATAAAATGAGCAACCCAGATTTATTTTGATATATCATTTGAAAAAAATATTTTGTTTTGAAATCAAATAATGTCATGAAAGACGAATTGGATCCGACAGGTTGCTGATAGGTTACGCCACCTATCGATGAATCAAGAAAATCGTACTTGCCTACACATATTCCGATTGTGAAGTACAGGGTGGCCACATTGGTGGCGAACAAACTGATAACAAATCCTATGGATGCGATGAATGAACCGACTATAGTGACTGCACGGCAGCCATATTTATTAGTCAGCGCACTGGCCAATGGTCCTGCGACAAAACCAAAATATAGAACTGTATTAGAACATTTTCTTAAAGATTTTATATCAATATTTTGTTTTCTGCCAGTTGAACATTACAATTTTATTACTTTTTATACTGTTTTTCATTCTATACTGTATGTATCTTATTGCTAGCGTGTTTAATATTTCTTTTTAATTCGTTGAATTCTTTTAATATTACATTTAAAGAACATTACTATTTTATTATTTTTTTAAAGAAAATAACATGTTTCAAGCCTTTATTTAAACAATAATTAAATAGATATTTCGATATGATTGGAATTTCCTGAATTCAATGCACTTACCGGAGCCGAGGGTAACTCCGACTAAAATGGAAGCGATCCAGGAAGTCGCTCCTCTGCCCCCCTCATAGTAGTTGGCCAATTCCACGAAAAAGATGCCGAACGTATAGGTGACGCCGTCCGCAATGATGTGAATCATGAACGAAGCGAACACCACCACCCATCCCCATCCGCCGTCGGGAGGCGGCGCCACTGCCGACCGCTCACCCTCCGTCAACTGTTCCTCCTCGCCCCCTACCGGGCCTTTCGACGACTTGACAACATGAGCCGCTCCGCCCGTCATGGTGCACGCGAATAAAGGCGCGTCAAAAAACAAAAATAATTAAATGGGGGTGGAACGGGGACAAAAAAAATAACTCCTCGTTGACCGTTCGACACACCAAAGCAGAGTCCCGAAAGTTACCACGATTCGCGGTATCTGCACTCGTTGCTCACGAAGCTGCTTCTCCCGGCTTCGACGGCTCGGCCAATAGGGTCGCGCCGGAGCACCTGCATCAAAATCCGAACCAGCAAAAAATTACTGGACAAAAGAAATCCGAGATGGAGGAAGAACCACGCGATGTAGAACTGAGATTCGCCGAACCGCCGCCAACTATGTTGACGTAAATATGATTGTAAACTCCCAAATTGAGAATTGAGAAAACCAAAATGTCCTCACACAAAAAAAAAAGATTCTTTTGATCAACGCGGTAAGGAAAAACTACTTTTAATAAGAACTACCCTATTTTAGTGCGTATGTGTGTATGGAGGAGGTTGACAGTGATAAACGTTCTTCACTAAAAATATCCGGTGATGATTGATTTCAGTGGTTGCTAAAAGCTGCGGATCAATTAATTGCGTGTTGCTTCAATCTATTGGTGGCCAAGAAACTCTTTTGCAAGAAAATGGCGAAAATCTGGAGTTGCAGATTTTTTAATGCTGGGGTTGCCGTTGTGTTATGGAGCGTGCTGCGGAAGTTTATGAAGCGTGCTGCTTGAAAATAACCGAAAATAGAGTCCTGAAATGTCTGGAGTTGACTGGAAGTCTCCCCATCACACGGAACTAAGTTGCTGGTCGTTTAAGACATTATTGTACTTATTTCAATGGTGCTACAGCTTCTGCATAAATCGAACCTGCAACGACAAAAGATAAGAACATTAATTCCAAACAGGAAAGACAATGGGTAAATGATATAGGCGACAGAATATTTTATTTTCTCGTGGGCCTCTTTTGTATATATCTGAACATGAAAACTATAATGGGGAAAATGAATAGCCGATTAAAACTGACTGATTGTGACAAGGATATCATAAGTGTAACATGAAAATATTTTTTGTTCACTTGGTAATTTTTACTCAGCTGCCTTTTGCTGCAGCATTCGTTTAACAGTAAATGTTTCACCGGATATAAGATGTGATTGTTGATCGCATTCAGCATAGTTTACCGTTTATGGTTCAATGAGTAATAGGCGAGTCAGGCGAATGCCTAAAGCGCTGTTCACGATGAGGGGGAAAACAATGACACACGCCAACGAAGACAGAATACTTCATTATTTCGAGAAAAATATGAGTTGGGAAGATGTTCTTTGTAGTGGTTGAATGCAATGATGCTTCATGCCACACTACATGTGTAACCATAGCCAGCGAATTTGCCCGGTTCGGAAAACATGTTTTGTTCCCGTATACCTTCCATTACAGGGTAGCACGACCCCTCATCAATTTATAATTTATTTGACAACGCCCTAAAGTGCATATCGACTAGAATTTGGATCTTGTAACGAGGTCATTCCCTTTCATAATTGATCGTTCTCTTCTGCACGTATCGCAATCTATGCTGTATTGCATATATTCTCCACTCTACCCCTCTTTCTAATTTTTATCCTCTTGTCTAATACATGTCACGACTTACATGTATGCAGCCGGTTTTGATTTTAAATTTAGAAAAAAATTGAACGCTGACAACTTTGACTTCCCGCCTCATTCCACTTTTTATGCTTCGTCAGTGAAACATGTTCAAACTGTCCTCGTTCGGTCATGCATTTTTGTTTGTTTAAGTGTCTACAACCGTTAAAGCCCTCATTGCAAATACAGCGAAAATGATTAAATTATACATAATATATAATTTTTGAAAACTTGACAGACTAATTGCTGAGGTTATGGCACCTTAAAATGTTACTTTATAAAAAATTAATTAGAAATATTGAGAAAAAACTATTTTACGCCACATTTTTTAATACCTTAAACGCTTTGAGTTCTTAAAAATAATGTTATGATATTTAAAAAAAATAGTTTTTGATCAACTGCACTGCGAATCTGCAGAAGCACTTTTCTGCTTCACATTTGTATAGAAAAAAATTATAAAGCTAGTTCATTTTAGACTGACAGCGCACCTGATTTACGAGTCGATAAAACCGCTTCGTCGACCTTGTTTGAAGTCAACCCATTTCTTCAATCTCCTCTTTTTTAACGGCCCCATAATTACCGCTTTGCTCTGGGTTGGACGCATGAGCGCTAATTTTTCGTTTGAAAACGCACCCTGGCCACGCACTCTTTCAAACGAGCCCCGTCGTCGCGCACCCGGAAATGACATGTGCGGTTCTACGCCCTCTATCCTAGCACGATTTATTCCCGCCAGATGGTGCGTCCGACGATCTCTCTTTATTGATATTATCAACACGTCTTCCGTTTATAATGATTACCCCATCTATAGAGATGGAAGGTTAGAGCGCTGATAGAAAATGACTTTCCAATGATACTCAACGATAAACAAGCTCATGTATTTTCTCTCTTGGTCTCCAACTATTGTACCTAAACAAACAGTTATAATTCTGCTGTCAAAATAAATCGGAAACTATTACTGGCTGAAACAGACTTCATCTTGGTGACCCGCGACATGTCAGCAACCTGTCTTTTAACCCGTTTTCCCTTTCTTTGACTCTGCTAACGGTTACAGTGACCATCGGTCGAGCTGCTGTGTGGTTCGCGAAAACGAGTGTTGACAGCGCACTGCTAAGGAAGATAAAAAGAATGGAGAAAATTTGTGGGTGAGCGGCAAGGCAGACCGCTGTCAGAGCTCATTGACGTTTATGTGACGCTGCTACTTATTGATCTTGGTGTAACGGTGAGCGCTCCTGAACGAACTTCTGTGCCTTTTGTCACAAAATAGGTGACCGACCCCTTTTTCGATAGGTCTGTATACTTTCGCTTTCGGAAAAGTATGAAGAATTATGACTTTGGCTTGGACCAGAGGGAGCTGCATTAATTTGATGTGGTCGCTGCGTGCGCGATTACGTCCTCCCTACGGATATAGTATGTAATGATTTGGAGCATCTAGTCATTGGGCAAAAACAAAGTGTCTTCTTTTTCTTGATAAGAGAATAATGACATTTGTTCATCATGCTATACCGTATGGACCCTAATATATAAATATTAATTGAAATCATTTGAACTTTTCTTCATTTTTGGCTCGCGTTTTTAAAGTATTGGGCATACATCAATTGTTCAAATATAGTTTCCTGACAAACTGTGTTGCCAGGATCTTTCCTCCATTGCTAATCATATCAAGATGTGTCATGATCAGCATATTTTTTTAAATTAGACACACCTAACCTAACCTTCATTCTCATAGTGCTGCTATTGACAAGACGTTGAATGAAATGGATGCCTTATTCAATGGCGCGAAACAAGAAACTCATCAAACAAGAAACCTTGAAATTTGTTCACGAAGTTTGCCGAGAGAAGAGTGAGCGGGAGGAACACATAACTGAACGCTAAAACATGTCAAAATGGTAACAGATGACGAGATAAAATCTGCTCCATCACAGTTCAAGTTTAGCGAAGCGATCGCTCCAAAAACTTGACATCTTCTAACGTCGCCGAGAAATATCTTATTTTTTTTTTTTAGAACTTTTTGTAAAACCGGTGATGTTGAAATTGGAAAATAGAGAGATGCTTGATATTGGACGTTACATTTTGGTTAAACAGTTTCGACAAATTTTGGTTTACGAAATTGGAAGATGTGCTCACCCATGCGTCGGCTGCTCCAAACATGTTGAATGATTCTTGTTCTAAGAATAAGCCTGAACTCACGTTTTTAGAGCGAAGTGTAGCGACCGACGTTACTATAAAAACCAGCATTCGGGAAAATGTTTCGTCAGGGGAAAATGTGGGATGTCTGCCAGCTGCGCTTGAATATGAACTCAGCCCCGACGTAAGCTCACCTACTCATTCTACTGTATAGTATATAGTCAGTGCATCACTCAGACTTCGAAAACACGGTTATCTTTCGACAACTTGTTCACCAAAGATACTCCGTAGAAATTAAAAAAAAGGCAAATCTCAAATTTAGCAAGCGCACATTCAATTGCACCTTACCCTTGAATAGCAATTGCCCTTGAACGAAATTAACGACAAATGTCCTTATTTTGACCCATGAGAACTGGATGGAAATAGATGACCAAAATATATTTGTCAGAATCTATTTTAAGATTCAGTCAGACGGCGAGCTGAGCAGCTCGTAATTGTGAGAGGATTAAGACATCTTCGACTCATAAGATAAAAAGTTAAGAAAGTTTTGTGTGCACTGCGGTATCTATAAATTTTCTAATTAAAAATAGCGGTTTTGTTCACTACTTCAATTTTTTTCAATTGCGTTCTGTACCCCTCATTGTGCTTAGGGTACTATGTTGTGGGGCACACATTTTCACCAGTACCCCGGAGATCGAAATTTTCGAGAGCCCACGCCGGGAATCGAACCCGGGACCGCCAAGCCACAGTCAGTCGCAATACCGACTTATTTGAACCATTATTTATGGTAGTGTGGATAATATCTAAATTACAATATATCACATTTAATTGTAATGGTATCCTATTATTAATGAATACTCAGTTGTTTTCTTATTTAAGATAATGACAGGTAACGGTACGCAATTGAAATGATCTTTATGGGTCAAGTAAACCTAAAAATAAATGACACTCGCAGCCAGTCAATTTTTTTCGAGTGAAAACTTCAGATTCAATTTAGTCTGTACTCGAATGAAAAAAGAATCTAACGAATACCGGTGTGTTAATTTAAACGAGTAGGGACGGGAAAAAAAACTTCTGAACCTTCAGAAGGTTAGTAACTACCGGTGAGGAAACCAGCTGATCTTTCTATTTTCAACATCGCCTGACGTCGCTCTAGTAAACAAGTTTACTAAAATAAAGCTTTGAGGACGAAATCCTTCGTGTCCCTGTTGCAAACTCCTCCACTCCACCCCCTTCAACTAAGTCAGACGTTTAAGGCCAATTTTCAAGCAAAAAAATATCGTACTCGTCTGCGCCATTGTACGAGTAGCCAAACGTAATCGAACAATCGATAAACGATCTACCCTTTAGTGGTGCTTTTGTACTCGGTACACCTGTAGATAAGGTTGGTGGCAAATCATTCTCATCTATTTCAATGTAATTGATGCAGGTATTTCGTGAAATTATTAAGAAATACCCTATCCACATCAAAAATGAGAGCGTATTAGAATAATTTTGAATTTTCAAAAATTAGTTTAAGAATCAAAAGTGTGTTTAAGAATTTCGTTAGCTAGTTCAATCAATCATTGTCTCAGAACAGCATGTCTATGCAAAAAATATTTGTGCTCTTGAAACGTGATTGATTGTAGTGCAAAGCTTGGAAATACTTTAAAATTTGGGATCTACTGGTGCTGAAGAAATTTGTGTTGACGTATACATTCAATAACTGTAATTGAAACGGTACTTGAGTCAGCACATTTTTTGGATTTCGTGTTTACAAATCCACGTCTTACTGGTGACGAATGCTAGTGTTGATGTTTGGGGAAAGGTCTGGGCTGTATGGTTTTAAAAAGTGGCTTTGCCCAGGCGTTCCCGAATTTATGTTAACCCCTATGATGGGTATAATGACTTTGGGGTAAACTGCGGTATAAAAAAAATGGCCCAAGGGTAAAAGGGTCAAGGTAAAGGGTATCAGACCTCAACAGATTTTTAGTTGCCGCCGAACTCATAGCCGCCATTCACACCAAACAACAGTCATGACTTCACTGCAATAACAATACACTAATGACCATTAAAATAATATTTTTTGAAAGAGTATGAATGCTGGACGCAAAACAAATATGGCGTCGGACACGTGCTCCGAATCTCGTATAAGCCTATTTTTTTATACGAATGTTAAGCTCACAAATCCCGGTTAATATGGCGAAAACACTTACTTTGTAGTGGGTAGTTTCGCGTTGCAATCGTCGTTACCTGCAGATGGAACTCGATAATCACGATTGCAGTATGACTGCACACTTGTACGAAATTTTTATAAAATAGCCCTAGCTATGGCTTTCGTTTTCCTTGGACACGTCCTTCTTCAGGGGAGTAACGTAACGTTGTGCAGTGGTGTAAATCGACGTGATGACCGCTTGTCCACTTGAGTTAGGGCTGGGCGATATTATCAAAACTATCGATAGCGCACTAGTTACTATTTTTCAAAACTGATAGCATCGTAATAGTTTGGAAAACTATCGATAGCCAAAAACACCAAATTACGTCATCTGCGCATGCGCACAAAACAGAATGAGCGGAATTTGGGATTGTGCGCATGCGTAGATGACGTAATTTGATGTTGAGAATCAAATTTGAAAGACCAAAATGTGGTCCTAGGAGCCACACTTTCGTTTTCAAATTTGATTCCCTCAGATTACGTCATCTGCGCATGCGCACAATCCCCAATTTCACTTATTCCGTTTTGTACGCATGCGCAGAAAAAACTATCGATACTATCAATAATTTTGCAGAAAAATATCGATAGGGAAATGAGTACTTTTGAAAACTATCGATAGGGCTATCGATAGCAAATTTTGGACTATCGCCCACCCCTAAATTCTTGAGTTGAAGCATACGGGAGCGCTCTGATATTGCTGAGCCTATCGTTCATGGTGTGTATATGTAGCTGGATGTAGTATGACGCCATATTGGTTTTGCGTGTTCACGTGTCCGACGCCATATTGGTTTTGCGTGTCCACGTGTCCGACGCCATCTCCCTGATTACCCGCTCATCTCCCTGATGAGCGGGTAATCGGAGATCACCAACTGTGTTTTCAATTAATCAAGAGTAGTAGAAAACGCCGTTTTCAATTGTTACATTTTTGTATATTGTTTTGTTTAAAATATCTGCTGTTGCCCAATGTTGTTCTTTTATACATGTATCCGAAAAGGTCAATCTTTTGTAGAATTGTAGTTCCAAGTTGGAGATTGGTGTGAAGGGTCCACTTGAGTATGTGCCAAATAGGATATTCGTGAAACCGCAATAAGATATGCCAGAAGGCCGCCATTGTGGTGGTGGCTGTTGCAAACGGTCTTGGGTAATGGGTGTGTCATTGGTGGGTGCCATTGGGTTCTATTTACAAACTCACGACCCACGATTCGCAACCAGTCAGAGAACGAGTTCATGTTAGTCCAATTGCCGGTCACATTATGACAATAAACCGTGGCAGTTTCGTCCTTTTCGCAAAAAAGAAATGCTCAATTATCGAAGACAGGCAAACTGCGTGCGGACATCAAATGAAATGTCAGTCGGTTGGTGTATGCAAGATAATTTGTGTTGGATGCGAAATTATAGTCTCAATGAGTCCATTGGAGTTTTGCCAATTGCTTTTGTTGTTGGGTTTATCGACTTTGCGCTTATGGTATTGTGTTAATACGATTTTGTTTGGATCGCCTCGCTCAACCTCGGTTTAGACTATCTTCTCGAAATTCCAATAGATACGAAATTCACTCGATCTAGGCAGAATTTGAAAATCCATTCAAAATCTTTTCGCTCATTGTTTGAAGCATGTACTCCGTTTAGTCCTTTTATTCAAGGCCTCTTATTTCCAGAAATTG
This sequence comes from Mycogona germanica, assembly GCA_034698785.1. NCBI lineage: Eukaryota > Metazoa > Arthropoda > Diplopoda > Chordeumatida > Chordeumatidae > Mycogona > Mycogona germanica. The sequence continues at coordinate 12,096 of JAQGBY010000005.1, forward strand.
CTCGCTTTTATGAGGCAGACTCATTGGTTTGGAACACCATTAGTGTAACTTGATTTTAAGTATCATAGTTTCCGCGATGGTTTCTAAAGGTTATTTTTAAACAAGTTGTTTATTTTAATTTTATTCTACATATCTTATTTCCACATATACATAGCTGACGTGTTCCAAGAAAATAAACTGTAGTGGGAGTCAAAAGCCATTTCGCCTCGCAAGCAACCAAGATTGCTCAGGCAGTTTCCACTACAAAAATATTGAAATGTGATAAGTCTCTTTTCAAGCAATTTGGTGTTTTGTTCTTCATTCTTCTAAAAAAATATTATAATTTCTCGCAAGTGATCACAACATTAGGTGGAGAATTATATCATCCCACCCTATATATTCTAAATCTCTCTTTACCTAATTAAATACGAATGCCTATCCAAATGGCCGGACGGAATTGATTGAATCGAAATGGTATCCGATAGATTGAATGACTCAATAAGCTCTCTCAGTTCAGCGAAGGCTATCCATTTCGCCTGCCAAGAATGCTGTAAAGCAATTCCGAGGTAATCGATTTTCTACAGTCCACATTCAATTGATTCCATGCGACTTTTGCTGTGACGGAAGGGAAAAACAGTAGGATTGTCCCCTCCAGATGCAAATTGAAATAGGGCCATCTATCCTCCTCAGACCTTGTACCCACTTCTTAAAATAGTCAAAAATGTTTGTTAAGCAGGTTCACCGGTGATTGAACATCTTATAACATAAATAAAATAGTGTAGCGTTGGTCAACGAGAAGCTATTTTCAAATATCCACCATTACTGTAACTGTCGGATTACACTGCTGTATCTATCCAGCTTTATTTGACCTTAAGACATCGTCCTCATCTTATAACAGATTGGGGTGATCGTGAGGATACACGCGCATCTCTACAGGCGAATCGATGTCCGGATTTCCTCTTTCGTCACGCGTTTTCTGTTGGCGGTTGCCCAGTGTCGGCTAGCTTGGCACACGCAAGTTGAACACCGACCAATCTAATTGAATTCTGATCCAACAGATACTCCACGCTCGTAAATTTGTGCAATATGGAGAGTTTGCGAATGTGCATGCGTTACTTTCACGAGTTAAAATAATATATAATGGGTATCAGTTACCTCGTTGAAGTTTGTTACATGAATAGCTTAGCTACAAGATTTTAAATATTTTTAAAGCTATACTGAGTAATGCGGTTTGGGATTCCGCAGACCGAGCTGCAACAATTGTAACCAGCTGATATAATCTGCCAAATAACAAAATAAGCGACACCTAGTGATTAATGCGCTCAGTTTTTACTTGTTAATTGGCACTGTACAATTAATTACGTGTATCCTGTTGTCCAAATAAATCATGACAAAACGTTGTACCAAATGTTCAATCTGGGTCTGGTTTAGCATCAGTTCCAAGTATTACAGCCGAGTATCAACTATTTCAGTTGGTTTAGCGATTGACTGTGGTTCGGCGGTCCCGGGTTCGATTCCCGTCACGGGCACTCGAAAATTTCGATCCCGTGCCACTCGCACAGTACCTAAATACCATGATGGGTACGTAACGCCTGAAGTGCGGTTGACTACAGTTGATTGGATTAAAAAATACATGTATTACTTCAGTCACCTGAGTTATCTGTGTCATGGTCCATACAACGTACATGTTTGGAATGGGGCTAACATTTGAATCGCAAAAAAGAACAATGCTGGTGATAAAGACTCGTGTTATGGCGACTAACTCATAGGGAAGAAAAGAAAGAAGAGTGAGAAAAATCAAAACCGCAAGAGATTTTGCACTTAAACCTAGCGATTGTTGCTGCTAAGTTAATTTGTATACAAAATGAGACTTCGGAACCAAAATGATGCGAACGTTTCGGTTCTTTTTGTTTTGGCGATGCTTCTTCCAAGGTGCGTGCACTTTGAAATGATTTAATATTACCAGCACCTACACTTAGGCGGAAATCATAATATCGCTTTAAGCTCCTTTTACACTAGTGACCATCGTACGGTTTGCTTCGTGGAAATGTTATTTTGTTTGGACCTAACGAGCATTTGAACTCCCATTTTTAATTTCCATGAAATGATCTCTAGGTTAGTGAAAATTGAACTTTAAGCTTTAAGATGCCAAATACAAAATATAATCATTATAAAATTTGGCTTTTAACAGGGAGAGAATGGAACATCTAAAAACTGAGAAAATTACGTTAGTAAACTGAAACCATAAAATAAACACTATTTTCCCAAAACAATTGACAGAAAAACTGTTGGTCTCGCAAATTGTTTATAATTATTATTGCAAAAATTAAAACTACACAATTTTTCCAACTTATCTAAGAGTTAAATTTTCATTTTTTCTCGCATTTTCATTATCCTCATATACAGAGCCTCATTTAATGGTGGGCTTATGGCAATGACCCTTTGAAAATAAACATAACATTTTGATTTTTTTCTGATATTTACGTGACTTTATAAGTATTTTCTTCTTTTACGAATGTGTAATGTGCAAAGTCTCACACTTGTCATGCAATCTTGCCTTTGTGAGCATCCTGTGAATGGTCTATAAACAGAACCCGAAGGCCAATCAATCGCTTGTCCGGAAAATAACAGGAAATTACATCTATGGCAATTGCAGTGTTTAGTCTATTTTTAGCAAGTAAGCAGCTGAAGCCAAAAAAAGTCGAGGACATTCATTAAATTTATTAGCGAACACTTAAAATAATAAAATGTTTAGTGATTGTGCGATCCAGTATTGATTTTTTCAATTTGTAACCGTTATACAAGATTACAGTTATTGTTTAACCAATCAAATTTCGAAACTTATTTAAACGTAACGCTTTCGTTTATCAGTGCGGCGTATTATTTAATTTTTTTAAATATTTCCAATCAACTGTAGTCAACAGTACTACAGGCATTTCTGTACCCCTCTTGGTTTTTTTCCACATTTTTTCCACACCAAGTTTCCTTAGCATTACCACTTTTATATTTAACTTGACTGAGTAGTCTCACCTTAGATACTGGTCAGGGAAAATTGCGATTGCCCCAGCCCTCAAACCGTGCACTGTTGTATCCAATTTGGCCGTAGGGCGAGATAGGCCCTTACACTGTAATTACATATCGTCAACCTGCTGCACTCTCCATCTAACGAAGCATAACCAGTAATCCGAGAAAATCCAATTACTGACGATTCTTGTCGCCGGTTCAACAGGAAACTTTAGCAACAATCTTTCGCTATACTTTTGCTATTCATGTTTCTGATATCCTGTAGACCGGCTTCTATTAATGTTCGAAATAAGCCGTATTCAACAACAATGCAAGGATTGGGAGCAGGAAAGATTAGACCATGGCCTCAGAATCCCATGTCTGAATTTTTTACCGTGCTCTAGCTTGCTTATCCATATGGAACGAAAGTATAAAATTCTAAACAACCCTCAAAATTGGAATAAGTAAAGAAAAATCAAGGCGGATTAGTCACTTTCGCTGCTGTATTGCTAATCACACAAATTTAATTTTACTATACAGAGTATTATTTTAATTTTTATACAAGGATCACCAGCTGTTCCACTGTTCACCTGTTTTAGAGACTTGTGGTACGCCAGTCCCGAGTTCGATTCCCGGCGTGGGCTCTCGTCTATTTGCGCTAAATATATACATAATGCAGTGCAGAAGTATCTCCTGTAGATTCACAGAACAGCATACACTACATTTGAAGAAAAATTCTATTATTAATAGACCTGATTAGATCCAATAAATAGTTCGGCGTGCTTTTAAATATTTTATGCAAAACGCTCTGCTCCATCATCAATTCCGTCTACAAAATTTAATCCTGCCCGTAGATTCTGACTGAGGTTTAGTTAGCGCGCAAAATTTTGGGCTCTAACGCCGCGGTTGGCTTTGAATGCCCCAGACGCTGGTAATTTGACACCAACAAACCGCGACAGATTTGGAAAAATATATATAATCCGCCAGAAACTTAATTCCACTTGCGTCATATTTTCAAAGCTATTACGAATTTCCGCATTTTGTACCTTATACTGTACACGTACAATGTAACGGGGATGAAAACTTTCGACGGAAGCAACATGATTGGTGTCTATTGTAAGTCTGTACTAACGCAAGTATATATACCTGGAACTTTCAAGCTAATGGTTCACACACAAGAATATAAAAGAAATTTTCAACAATTATTAATATAAAAGAAACAAAACACGGGACAGAACTGTGGAAAATCGACGACGAGCTGGCGAGACTGTACAGAGCCTGTATATGTAGTAAACTGCATTTTGTGAAACGCATACTTTTAAAGGCATTTTTCGTTGTTGGCCATATAAACCAATCAATAACTGAAAACCGAAATAAATGATAAAAAAAACTAAGAGAAAATATACTCGACGTGATACGTATGTATCCGCAGCATACCAGCAGAGAACCATCTCTTGCGATGTTGTAGGAATTGGTTTTAACATCTTAATGCAATTGTCGACGCTACGTCGTGGCTGACAGCGTTTACGGAAGAAAAATCGATTTACCGACTCTTTCCTATAAACACTATATACATTTATACTGAAGTATCCACGTATACCACCGGTATATAAAACTACTAGTACAGCACGTTTTCAGATACGAGGGCTTTCTACCGCGTTCGAGTCGATTTAAGAGCCATATATATATACCCGCACTTTCCGAGAAAAACAGAAGACCTGGCGCAAATCAAAACAGGCGCAGGAGAAAAGAACCATCGAGGCGAAAATGAGAATACGCCAAAAATAATTGTGTGTGGATGAGCCTTACTTACGCACTCACTCACTTTAAGGATGTTTATAAGATGGAATATTCCATCACGAATTCATCACCACGATTCGTGGCCTGGCACTCAGCCAAATAAAACAACAAGTTGGAGATTGCTTAAATTATGGATTGTTTCATAGGGTAAACACCCCCCAAAGGCAATAAATAATCCCTAGCTCCATCAGAACATAGAACATAGTGAAATGTTCTCAAGCAGTAATGAAATGTATTTTTCGAAATATAATTATTTGTTCTTTATTTATACTTAGTTCTAGTCAGTTTCGGTTCTATTAGTTTTATTTTTTACGTGGGCTGAGCAGATTAATTTGACCGCAATTTGCTCGAGCATAATTATTTTCTGGATTCCATTTTGGTGAAATGTTCACTTGAAAACAACTGTCATCTCATTTCATTGAGAGTTCTTTTAAGAGGGCGGGTCTAGTGAGGATCTGTCAAAGTCTGGAAGAGCCACACCCGCGGACAAAAATTATTTCTGCCCGACTTCGAAAAACATACGAGCTGTGACGCCAACACCGGTCGGAATATGATGTGTCTGGTGTTCTGAAATAATCCAATTGTGAGGGCGACTGTGTTCTACCATTTGAGCATGCTTGGATTAAAGTGCGGCGAACGAATAGCGCTGCACCTATTGAACACCAGTATATATATAGGCCAGACCTATACGTACCCATGCCTAAGAATTCAGTTAAGAGCATGTAAATTAATTGTGACGTCAGCACTCCCTGTGTCTGCTGTAGAATAACTTGTCACAATGTGCAGTCTACTGCATAAAATCGAGACACCCGTTTATAAGTTGCAGCGATTTTGAAACGAAGCTCTAAAACAAACAAACATACATAGATTTGGTTGCGAACTGTGAGATTTTGGCTCCACCTGTCGACAAGGTTGTGCACCTGTTCTGAGCTAGTTTCGTTTGGATGCTGTTTTAGAAGACTGATAAAATACAAGTTGAAATTTAATTCGGATTATGCCGCTTCGCTTTGTCTTTTTTGATATTTTTCATTGTTTGGTTTGGGCGAGATAAAATAAGACTGAGTGCTCTCACTGTATTTGAGATAATGTAATGAAAAACAACAAATCTAAATAGTTCCACGAAACACGGATTCTTTGAAGAGTACGTGTTCGATATTTTGCCTGGCAACGATTAATTATATTCGTATTTTTTGTTATTGTATTGCACCCCACTCGATGAGACTCTCGTGGCACCAAGGCTTAACAGGGCCAATCTCGCGATACGGCTAAGTGATGAAATTCAACAACGGTTTCGCCATTGAGGTTGCCATAGCAACCAGATGAGCAAGTGGCGTACCGTGACGAGAGCGGTGACGCAATCACCCCATCTGTTAGGAGTTTGCGTACGCACGTATAGGGCAGATAAAAACAGATAAACGTTATCCGATTCTGCGCGTGGCAGTGAAAGTGTGTCGATTGGCTGCTGCTGTTGGGTGCTGGCTACCGTAAAATATAACACGAATCGAATCCTTAGTTTTATATTAATTTTATGTTCTTTCAAAAATTATTCTACTCAGTAATGAGTAGTCATGTACATGGAATTTTTTTTTGTGTCCATCACAATTTATTGCAAACTTGACTTGAGGGGTCTTTATAAGGGTCTCATGTGGGATCCCATGTTCGACTCAAGTGTTCGACGACATGCAAGATCGACAAAGGCCTTGTTCGGGAACAGTTAAGATGAAATGGTAATGATATTAATGATTCGCAAATTTCGTCAGGTACGTTTAACAGACCTTCATGTGCCAACACCTGATTGCGGGTCCATTAATACCCAATTGACCTGCGTGTAGCTGTCGAAATAGGGCTTCTTAATATTCACAGTGCGCCGTGGCTGACAAACACTGACATGACTGCAAAAATTCATCGGCGTATTGCGCGGCTGCGATTCTAGCGGCAATCGTTAAGGCTAACCGTGTTTTGTATAGTTGGAACGTGATTTCCTCCGGTGAAATCTTACCATCCAAGTCGGAGGAAAGCACAAGTAGTACCAATTCCTGCCGCTAGAATACCACTCGTATGAGTTGTAGTCGTATTTTAATCGCGCATAATTTGTTCAGGTTGCAAATTCGATTGCAATAAATCCTTGCGATTCGTGGTAGGATTTTCTATTGTGGAAAATTAAAATAGGTTTAACCACGTAATTTCATTTTCTGAAGCTGAATAAAACTAATAGAATAATTGCCAAATTGAAACGTTTAGGAGCCGCTGCACGTCCAGCAAACAACTGCAATTTATTCATAAGGAGAAGGTGGACAATTGCCCTCCCCCATTCCATTAGCGCCGTCATGTACTATGTTAGATTCCTTTCAGTGTATATACGTCACGGAAGAAAAATGATAGTCGAGCCGTCTCTGCTAATGAAAAATAAGTAACCTTGACACCTAGGATAGGTGAAACCCTTGTCATGTGCATGCATATATCACAGACACGAAACTACAATTCGGGATCACGTTGCCTGCAAATGCCGTGTTGGCGAAGAGGATCTCTGGCAAACGTTTGCATTCAGCAACAGCAGCAGACATACGAATAGTCGAATACATAATAAACTATGTTATGTTAACATCTGAGGTGACACCTCGAATTTAATTTGGCCAAACGAAGATCGAAAACCCAGACGAAGGACTTGACGAGTTAACTAGCGAACAATTTGTTTTTCGGGTGGCTTCCAATTATTTACCAAATATAAATAATAATTCTTTACTTGAATATGTATTAACAAACAAACAAGTTGCACTAAAATTAAGAATGCATATATTAATTCAACTACAGATAATAAAATTAGTTCATCCAGTTTTAGGTGTATTTGTTTTCGTATTTCCATTCAAAAGCTTTGTTTAAGTAATTGTGATAATACATGGTGGATGTAATTATCTTCTAATTTCCTAAAACATGAGATGATGGGGAGCACTTCACTCGTAATCCAATTAATGAAGGGCATAATTAAATGATATATGAACGTTGGTTTCTTGATGTGGTTAAAGTGGCTCGGACAACCGAGAATTAATCATTTAAGTGATTCATCAGGTTAAATAGTAATATCGTCTTGTCTCGTTTCTTGGTGTTGGACAAGCTGTGATGTATGGTGGGGTTGTTTACGCGGCAGAATAAAAAATACCACATTATATTTTTTATAAATTCGTCCGACAGGAGAGCTACAGGCAAGGTCAAACCGACACACATAAAGTGTTTTATTATAATAGGAGCGTGGGCGACAATGCAATTGAACGGGGGCATACGCAGCATGAGTGCCTGGGGGTATCAGGGATGGCTGGCGGATCAAGTTCTTGAAGGACAGCCATGATTGATTCGAACAGTCTACACGGTTTGGACGTGTCCGCAGCTTGGAACAAATAAGCTAATATGGTTATGTCTGGGGGGCCTCGATAAACGCAAATACACGTACAATGCATAAAAATAACACGCATCGATTTCGTCCGTTTCGAAAACATATTGACGCGATTACGGTTACGGTCGGCAAGTTGCAAGTTGCATATTTGTACACGTACGTACTTTCGAGTGTATTGTCAATTTTTCTATTTTTGTTGAAAGAACAACAAGTATCAGACATGAGTCATGAAATGAAGCTCATAAATCCTGAAATGGTTGGTTGTTACATGTTTTGTAATTCATGCTAATGACATGAAAATCTTACAAGAAACGCAAAAAACAATTCATCAAAAATGTATCTCATCCAATTCTTTCGAATGGGTAAACAAACAAAACAAAATAACGAAAATTATTCAACAGTTAAAATTATTTAAGCAGAAGTGTGCAAACATGGGACAGAGCCGTGGAAAATCAACGACTCTGTACCGTGTTTGCACACTTCTGCTTAATTGTTAATTGTGTTAACTGCAAAAATTGTAATTGTAGATTTGGTTATTTTAAGGCACTGCCTGTAGTAGCCATCATCCATTCATATGCCTTATTTGTTAGTTAAAATTATGCTGGACAAAATATGACCTATCGAATGTAGCAAATTGTAATTGGGTTGACAGTATTGTCCCGTGTCGTGTGTCTCGGGCGGTTAACTCAAAAAGAATTACGAAAACTCATCAGGAGCTAGAATACCGTAAAAGGCCAGACAAAAGCTGAAATATCGAATGGTGCACAAAGGGGTTAGATTAGGTTCTCCCTCTGTGTCTCACCAGTCAGACGAGCGTCTTAAAAGTTGGCTCTCCTTTGGAGACAACGAAGATGCGCAACTTGACACGATGCCAACACGAATTAAGACATGGCAGCGGCCGCGGCCATCACCTCTACGATTAGTGATAGATAGGAGACAAGATTTTTGAACCTCTATACTCACACACGCACACCTCGACGTAAAAATCGCCGACTCGTCAAGTTGGTGGTGATGGTGCACATTGAACCCGCCATATATAAAGAGCAATATCGATTAACCCGGCAAAGACCTCCTCTCTTGCCCACTCGAACAGAAACTGACAGCCCCTGAACCCGTCACACACCGCGTTTATAAGATCTTAAAGAGTTATAATCAATTTTTCATACGTAACTACTGGTGTCTTTATGGAGACGATTAATCATAACGTCAACGCCATGCACTGCCGCTCCTTTAATCATCACCCACCCATAATCATCCTTGGTTCGTGCCCAAGCATGTACGCGAATGTGAACATTCATATCGGGTATTAAAGTGGATATCAATTGAAAAGTGAAAAACAAAGTTACGAAATCAAATGCTAGAAATGTTAAATACATTTTTTCTTGACTAACACCGCATTTAATGCATATACCACACATCCATTAATTTTTTACACTTATATTGTTTCTTCTTAACCAAAAAATCCAAAAAACTAATAGAAGTAGCTTCTGCATAGTTCTAGCGTTCAAAAATATTATTATGAGACCGAACTAAAGCAAAACAAATTGCCGATTGTTTTTTTATCGAGAAAATAATAATTAGATGACACTAGACTTATTACTTGACACTAGGGTAGGTTTTGTTCTTTGCTTGACTATGAGTAGTGACAGTGAGGAGTCATGTATGCAAACAATAGGGTCACATGAGGATAAAAATGGATCACCGCGTTTGTGTATATTCGAAGTTGTCAACGCGACCACTATCAAAACTGAAAATCTGTCAGCGCGCTCTTCATTTGAACACGTTGCAGCAGTCCCGCCAATGAAGGCGTACATTTCGAATTGTCGATTGGTCATGTTCATGCAAATGACAGTCCTGATTCGATCGCTGACTATGTCTGTGTTGTACGTAACGCGACCCAGTCACGGCTAGATCACGTGATCAGTGAAAGGGGCGCCGCGCATAGTCACAAAAAGTTCAGTCGCCCCTAAACTTAGCGATTGTATTTGGAACGTTAAAGTGATTTACTTTTTTGTAATTTCAGTCAGCAGTCCCCCTGTGATTCACTTTTCAAATCCCATATATTTTTGGAATAATAACGCACAATAAAAACGTTGACTCTCATATCGATATAAAAAAAATCCTGAGGTCGTCCAACGAGAATTGAATAAGTTTACAATCTGATAAAAATATCGTTTTCTGTTGTGGATTTCTGTTGTCGATCGCTATGTATGTTGCTATAAAATTTTGCTCATCATTTTGCATATGGTCATTTCATATAAAATTACGCAGATACAGCAAATAGTGTGAATAAATAATATAGCTACAAATGAAAAAATAGTTGAATATATTATCTTGCTGTGCCACACCAGCCACCAAAAAATCAAGAGAAATCACTTACTTCACTTGGTTCGAATCGATTATAACAGCATCAAATGTTAAACTGCGAATCAAAATTTCAAATTGTAGCACTCTTAGGCCATAGAAGGATAGTTGTTGCTCTTCCAAATGTAATTTCCAAATTCGTCGTCGGATCTCACGCAGAGCGAGTATTCTCGTCAGAGATCACAAAATTAAAATCGTCACCGAACGGTTCCCTCGCGACTCTATTCCCACGCCACAGCTTTTGTGGAGCTCATCAGCACCCCCTGCGCGCTTCGTTTCGCGCCCCCGTTATCTCAATTAGTTCGTACCACCGCACAGCAGGGGGCGCCTGAAGCAGCTGAGATGCAGCTGATCGGGAGTCCAACCTGCATTGTGGAGTGGCTGCCGATTGAATACAAGTGCCGCGTAAGAGCGGGGCGATGGGCACAAAAAATACAGAATGTGCTGACGAACGTTTTGTATTTTATTTATAAATCGAGATAAATATATTTGCGTGATGTAAAGGCGACCTACATTTGTGGTACGAAGGTCTAAGATGCTAATCGCGGCTCCAACAGCTCGGATACCTAGCCATTTTGAAAACACATGCGCAACTAACGATTTAGCTCAACATCCGCCATAGCAGATTCTGGGCTTCACAGTACGGTTTTGATGCTAAAAGTGTGGGTGCACCGGGATAGGGGGAGATATGGTCTTTGTGCACAGTCATTGGTATCCTCTGGTGGCGTTCCAGAGAATGAGTTGGGTCGATAAACCATCGCTGTTGCCTGTTGTCATCGGCAGTTTATTTGGACAATTGCTCATAAAGCGTTCCCAGACTTGTAATTGCACAATTGCAACCTCCCAACAGCCCGATGATAAAATGTACGCCACCTAGTGATAAAGCGTAACGCCCATAGAGTGGGAGTTAAGGGATGAATTTGCAGATTACGAATCCGGTCAACACTGGTTTTCAGTCGACCAGCATCTTACTCGACGAATGAATAGTCTGCTGATGGCCTATGTATAATCCTAATGCGCACGCTCATCATGTAGCCAGAACATGAGTTTCTATTGTCTTTGTTTAGCTCAACGAACTATACATGTATACATTCTGTATGTTGCCATGCAAAAGTTGTAGGACAATTAGCAAAAATAACAGTCTGGGGATTACGGTTTAGCTATCGAACCCTAAAAGCACACATGTTTGTTTTCGCAATTTGTTTTTAACACGACGCTTTGTTTTGAAAATTCGACAAATCCATACTTAGTATTGCAGAAGGACATTTTAGAACGGCTTATTTAATTAACAGGATAGGATGTTGATTCCAGAACAGTGCTGACCGATAACCGAGCAAATCGGCGAAGTTAATTCGTCGCGATGGCTCACGTTAGTCGTGACTAAGTTAATTGGAATCCTGGCAAACACGAAATTATAGATGTCACAATTGTCAATTTAATATTATCTGGAGTTCGCCATTCCGTTCCGTCTTTCGTCCTGGAACTAACATCCCATCAAAACCAGATTTAAGATATCAAACCGTTTTCCACGAAGCAATATTCAGCAGTCTAATGCCGGCCAATCGTGCATCAAAAATATTGTGTGAGTAATGCATTGAGACAGCTAAATCGAATTCACATGTGTGACTGGCTGTAACTTTTGACAACTAGTAAACGCATTAGGCATGTCAACTGCTTACTCGTATAGAATATGAATTCAAATGCGAAACGTAGTCTCCGCATCTACAGTGCAGTCTTAAGTGCGATCCCAATAGGCGGCACGCAATCCACTTTTGTTAAACAGCTAGCTGTAGAGCTACACCATCCCATGATTTGACAAGGGACATGAAGACCAGTCATGCATGCCATCAATTCCTAGCACCACATCATGTGCAGGCCCGCAGACCTTTCCTAACCTTGTCGAATACTAATGAGCAAAAGGAATAAATGCCCGTTCCCACTAGGACGTTTCGATCTTTGGTGACGCATTCGCTATTTGTATTCGAATTGCCTGACTTCGCAACTCTGAAACTGATGAAGAGTCCATACAATCTCGATGGACTTATAAAAAAAAAACATTCAATTGAGAACCAGGTATCTAGGCGTCTCACGGGAAGCCCCGATAGCATCGCGATACATCAATGCCCGGTTTATTCATGCGCGTGTACTGTATTCATTCTCGGGAGGGCTTTTGTTTAGTCGAGTGAAAATAAACGTGCTTTCACAATGAAATCTGATTTTCTTTGGCATCGCGCACTTAAAGAAACCCAACTTGACTTTCAAAAGATGTCATTGTGCGACGCGTGGGATGGCAGTGCCTCTTCTGGAGACTAGGAGGACATCTGCCCTGGGCGAGTGAGAGTTCTTCGAGTTTACTACCGAGACGACAACGAACAAAAATTGTTGCACAAAAATGCTTTAGAAAGTGAAACATCTGTTCGTGTAAATTTTTTAAATAATACTCAATTTAAAAGAACTGGTATTAAACAGTGAAAGTTTCATCTTGTGAAAGGTTTACGTCAAATACACTAGAGAAATTACCCGGCTTCGCTCGAAAGTCCCAGTCATGTCAACAAAATGGTTTTAAAATATATGAAAACCCCGTTCCACACGTGTCAAGGCAATAACGTAACACTAGTTTTTAATTTATTTATAGTTTTCTCAACGCTTAAAAATTTAAATGTCTAATCTTTTTTAAATACATAAGCATTCAATTCCGAATTTGATAAATGGCCGTCTCGGGTATTAAACGATTTACAAATATTTGGGTACAATTAGATTTTGGGTAATATTTGGATAAAAAATAAATAAAAGCTCGACAAGTTTATCAAGAAAAAATATTTCTAACGCTCATGCATGGCGATTGATTAATGAGACAACTCATTATGATTGATCATGGAAAGAAATGTAACGATATTAAACAGGATTTACATACAAGCAACCCAAGTAGTATGGAAAAAGTAAATTAAAATTTTTAGAATATGCTCGCGCTTTTCGAACAAACGAGTACTATACTAGTACAATACTATTACTTATTCTTGTATTTGATACAAGAACAAATACTAGTATTAACGATTTTTCATTTTTTAAAAAATGATTACAGGCAGGTAGTGTGGAGGGATCTAACCTTCATTCGTTACATGCGGAGTGCAAAGCACCGTACGAGGAAAGCCAGTTTGCCGTCGTCAGGCAGACCTGTTGGCAACAACACAATTGATTATTATACTATACAGTGTATATAGATGTGCGCGCGGAAACCCCCAGCGATTGTACCAAGATTTGAAGCGAACCTGATCCCTGGACTTTGCTTTCCAGCACAGCGAGAATGCAATGCACGATGGCCGTCTTTCGGCGTCTGCAGGGGGAGGCGTTCAGTAAACACAAGGCTGACGGGGGGGAGGGGACTATCGGGGGATCGCGTGTGCAAATCGTCCAGCGCTCTGTCCAATTTTCCCCTCAAACAAGCTTAACGATGTTGGATTGCGAGAGGTTGTCTGAACAATCCTGGGAGACGTAATTACGCCAGTTACTAAAGTTGAGGGATTTCCTCGATGCCATTAATGTTAACGGGAACGGCTTACTGAGGGTAATTCTGTGAATATCCGGTGCAGATCTATCTCTATTAAAAATAGATTTATTTTACCTTAAACCCACATTCCATAATTGTCTGATGAATGTCAAAAGTATTTTCTTATGGTCAATATGATATATCGATACATTTATTAAAAATATTTTATCGGACATTACCCAGAAACACTAAGCTAAACTTATATTTCAACATCTTGTATTTAAAACAATTGTTCCACTATTTTTTACTCGTATTTCACATTTTATTGAACTTTTCAGTGTATTGCAATTATTTGTTGGCGCGGAAACAAGCACAAGATATATCGATACGTGTATCTGGATTGTAAGATAAGAATTTGGAGCTTGTTTCGTCTGTTTTGATGTTTTATCGTCGTGCTGGTGTGCTAAATGTCGTCACAGACATATTTAGCCCTTTTTTATTATTAAGTTAAATTCTCCTATAAATAGTTAGACTTTGCCTGTTAATGACGAAACACCTGCTATTTCATTTATTTTGCTGGAAACTGTTTTTGTCATATCAAAAACTAGGGTAATGCCTTGTAACGGCTGGGTCGATTATCCCGTTCAATGCAGGTCACGTCAGTAAAGCAACAGAAACTGTGTATAAAATTGGTACATAATACGGGATCAAATCAGCGAAATGAAAAGTGATTGAGCGTTCAGATCAAAGCAAGGGCATATTGCTTATTCAGGGAATATCGCTCGATTCTGTAAATATTTATGTGTCGAGCACGGTAGAAACACGTTGGCTAATATCAATATCAATATTAATTTCAACTATCGAATGGGGAAAACCGTTATCAATATATTAAAATATATTGTAATGAGATTCTTATTAAAAAAACACAATATTTCGTGGCTGTATGAGAAAAAAATTGGCAATTTCTAGTAATGTGCCCCTCACATAGTGACCACTAACCAAGTGGGCTACAGAAACTCCTGTTGTGATTTACACTTCAGTAATTTAATTTGTCAATGAATGCCAACCGGATGACCGTGCGGATGACCTATCATGCGGACAATGCTCCAGGGAATGTTGCTGGCGCGAATATGCGACGAAAGACGCAGTTTCAGTTACATTGTCTTGGAATAACAGCGGTCCTATTTTTTATTTCCAATTAAAATATGCTGGGTTTGACGTCCTCTCCCAAAATAACTCTTCCTACTTCGCCTCCTTTCTCCCAATTTATTCCCGCTGCTCTGCATTGTGTTTTGGCGAGGACTCCGGGTTGTGCTCGCATCTGCGCCAACGGCTGGACAACGTGTTTCGGCTCCCTGCTTTTCCTCTCTTGGCATGGGCCACCTCACCCATGCAAAAAGCCAACGATGTCCCAATTCCCCGTCGCGCTGCAATCCACTTCCAGACACCAAAAAGCTAAAATCGTGTTTCTGGGAATGGCATATCCTTTCTCCATACGAAAAGTACAGTATGAGTGCATAAATCTTTTGGGTTCATAAAAAAAGAGGGCGCGCCGAGAAATTTGGCAACACCGGGACGGGTAGTTTGCGTGGCCACACATTTGGCGAGTGATGATGCAAGCACAGAACCAGGTTACGCTCAACATTTAAACGCAACGAAAATGTGTATCCAATGTGATGTTTATGATAATAAACATCACATTGGATAAAAAAAATGTTTTTAATGAATGACTTATCAAAATTGGTCATAGTTATTAAATAAAAATAACTTATACCATGAAAATGTCGAAATTATCGAAAATGTCGAAAAGTGTGTACATTTTTTATTGTATAGCAAATTTATTCTAAACCAGATTTTAACTTGTTGCAGAAATGCTGTCGTTTCGCGGTGTTCATTTGGCCAAGCCACCATAATTCCGAACATAATGTGAGCTCACGAGCGGATGTTCATTAATTCAGTCACATGTCACTCGAAGGAAATAAAATGAGAAAAACTTGATAAACATCCTGACGCATTGAGGCCAGCTCGCCGAATAATTATGGCAATCAGAACCGCGCACGAAACCGAAATGATAATTAATTGCTCTATGTGTTCCTTCGTCATTAGATCGAAACGATTATGCGCGAACTATTGATAGTTTGTATCCTTGACCGCTCATCGCCCTGCGCTCTTCCGAGTCTCGCATCTGCACTTAAACTGTAGAAATAAACAAAAATATTGATCAAACGTAACTTCCCTCATTCGCATCCGGCATCATGATCACTGATTGGCGAAAAATATTTAAATAATTTTTTTTTACAAATTGATATTCTAAAATTTTGATAATTTAATAGGAAAACAATTCCGATTTTGAAAAATGAAAAAGAAAATTTAACGCATAATATAATGTTAATGACACAATGTCTAAACATTTTAACAATGTATTCAAAATATGAATTACGCTTCTTCATAGTTGCACAATAATGACGACAGCGTCTGCACTGTACGCGCCACTTGTCATAACATATAAATAAGTTTAAACCAAAATATTTAGTGTAGGGTACATAAAAAATCTATTGATGTCAATATTCATAAACCTTTCCACTGAAGTCTGCGAGAGCTTCTACGCTTTAAAAAAAAATCAAACCGTGACGGATATCGGGAGCTGCCAACTCGTTTAAGTTTCCTTGCACTGCATACGTCCACAACCACCAAAAATGCCTCTCATTATTTGTTCGTTTTAAAAGATTGGCTTGGCTTGTTGGCAAGTTGTACTAGTTACGGTTAACGCGCGCCAACAGGTGAGAACCGGTAGAGTACCACTCGCCGCCACCGAAACTATCAACTCCGGCGATAGTTTTAGGGGGGGATTGGTGGGTTGGGTGGAAAGGGGAGAATTTTGCGACCTTGAACGCAAAATGACTCCACCGCAGCCAACAGCTGACGAACCTAGGAGCCGGAGCTAGTTGAGAGATCCGAAATTAGCATCGCTGGCCGCGGATCCGTGCAGGCTCACAAAATGTTACGTTCGTCGTCGGTTTGATGGTTAGGAATAGAGGGGACGAAATGGCGAAATGCTGTCGATGACGCCAACAGCCTTGGCGCGGACTGTTAGGCGACCCTCAAACCTGCCCCGTGCCCAAAACTGTCGGGGAGAACTCGTCCAGGAGGGATCGTTCAAAAAGTCGATATTGTATGAAAAGTTGCATTTTGAATCATTGTAGGGTCCCGTATTATATTAAAAAAAATAAACGATAATATTAGACATTTGTAGAAATTATAATTTTCCTTTCATTTAAAAAATAGAAATCTAGGGGGAAAAAACATGTACATGTATTCACAAATACAGTGTATAAACGAATATTTTAATACCGGTAAATTGAACAATATAAATGAGAATGGAATTTTGTTGTTAGTCTTGTAGAGTGTTTAATTATTAATGAAAAAAAAATATTAATTGAAATTTAATTATTTAATTTCTTCGTCATTTTGTTTTCATAAGAGAAACAATACGAATTATGCTCCTTCGTAAACGCATCGTTAAAATACCTGGATCTGGAAGGTCATTTAATGGTCCTCATTGCATTGGAATTTAAAAAAGAACTATGAGCGTGGCAAGATTGTCTCCGGGAAATGTGCCGATGATACCAGTCTAATGAGTTTTCTATAAAGTGGCGAAACGAATTAAAACTAATCGACCGGATAGATATTGGTTCACTCGGCCGACGCAAACCAATTTAAAATTAATCGACGTCTAGAGAGACCTCGCTAGAAGCAAAGCAGGTTTGTCGGATAATGCGGTGCACCGGGGCGACTAGTCAGTCGGTTGCACTTTTAAAAAGACAGACTAGGATGTTGTTGGAGAAAGTCTGGAGAAGCACATCCATGTTGCATGACATCGCAAGAAATTTAAAACAACTGCATAGTCTTTACTCGTTCGTTATCGGAAATCGTCTAAGGGGAACGTGAAATTTAAAAATAACATTGGTCGTAACATTCTGAACTACGCGTATGAATATCTTTCTTACATGTTTTATTTCACATACGGAATTTTCTCTTCCCAATTCTCTGGAGTTTTTTTTCTCAAGAGTTTCTACTCATATAGAATCAAATTAAGGTTGTGAATAAGACCGAATTGGTCAGTTCATCTGACATTACGGATGCCAGTGTCGTAATAAAATAATAAACTATCTAAAATAAAATCTAGAATAATTAATTTCATGTTATCCAAATACGAATAAAATAATATTGAATATTTCAAATATTCGACGGTGCGAAAACTTTCATGGTTTTCTTTTTGGTTTGTTTATTCTCAATTTTGTATATACAGTACGTCCAAATGTTTCTCCCCGCTTCTATGGCATCCTGTTTTGTTTTGATTTGCGGCTGGACTTTTTCCTCCGTAACATTCCCTTCCATTTGAATACTAGAAACACTCCCCCCCCCCTTCTCATGTTCGATCGAATTTCGCGTATGGAAATATTTCGAGAGAAAATCGATTTTCTAGCTTTTGGTACGCCATGCTGCACAGTCAAGGTTATTGCTACGACATAATCCAGATGATCTGGTACTTTTCCCATACCTACCCAGTTGGGGTCTGAAATATTTCTACTTCTGGTAGTAAGATTACAGTGTGCGTTTTACTGCTAGACTTGATTTAGTTGCATTCATGCTACATTACAAGCCCCCCCCCCATCCCCCATTAGTCATTCCTAAAGTGCCGGTAATCTAGCCTGGATGTGAGCAAGCTAATCGTTCGAAGACAATAAAGACGGTTGAATGAGAAATAGAACAACCTTTTAAAGTCTGATGAAAAATAATGATACCACACTTCTGGGAGATCTTCTGGCAGGGGGTAAGTGCTCCATAAATCGAAGGAGACATCCAATTTACTATTCAGAATCAGTCGCTTATTTTTTCGATCGCTCTCTATCATGAGTAACTGGGAGGAAAATAAATATACCAGTCCATATTATGTTTATTTAGCACTTTACAAACGCGCAATCGCATTTGTTGCCCTTTGTCGGGGGCAAATTGTAAATTTAAATTTAATAATATTAATTGAACCTCATTTATATTTCAAATCGCATTTCGCGATTTGCTTCATGGAAATGTAATTATGTTTTGGTCGGACACACGCATGAGTTTAAAATCTCCAGCGTGACCATTCCAAAATTTTCCTCGTTAGACCCAAACAAAATGACCCTCTTCTACTAACTACCCTCAAGCGTTAACATTTTCCATCATAATGTATGGTGATGTTGTTCATCTGTTTAAGGGATTCGTAATTTTCCAGCGATCAATAATTTTGTTTACATCAGTATTTTTCCTACGAGCCACAGTGACAACAGCACAACGCCAGCTAGGGGAATGAGGGGGAAAGGAGATACGTACATGTATATACACCTGAATGTCAGTAACCCCCGCATGCGTACTATCCATTAGACGCGTACCGCCCTCGCTTCCCGTTCTTCTAAGCCAGCAACCTTAAAATCCGTATTTTGACCCTTCTGATCCGCCATTGTTTTATTGATCGCGGAAAATTCCGGAAATCATATCCTACACACTGCCCGTGCACCACAATAATATTGTAGAGGTGGTGATGTTGGTAATGGTGGAGGGATTACCCCTCTTTTCTAAGAGCCGCTATTATAAATCAAACATTAGCCGCTGCCGGCAGCATGTCTACATGTAGAAAAGTGGGGGAAGAGTCTTCCGCTGTATTTTCTACGTTCGCGCTCGACAGTTCAATGAACCACTTACTCACTCTCACTACCCCCACTAGCTGCGTCATAGACTTTTTACGCACGAGTAATTTTCGTACAACCACGACAGGAACCAATCAAACGTACCATTTAATTTATTTACACTGTTGAGACTCGCAAGAACGAATCGCTCGAGGTTTAACCATGTTTGATATGAAAGTGCCGTCGAAGGGAATCGTGCAGTTGAATCGGGGAAACTAAAAATTCGATAAATTAAATATATTGGGGGGAGGGCGAAATGTGACAAAGTGTGTAAGATAAAAAGTATTCTTTAAAATAATTTTATGACTAATAATTTGGCGCTGTGGATCTATCTGTCCTTCGCGAATTGCGAACTGTCAAGAGATTTAACGTTAGGATGAATGAAGGAAGCTGGTATTTCGGAGAAACCATATCCGGATACATAGGATAATTCTGAAGAGGGGGGGTAAAAAAAGGTGAACGCGTTCGATTGGGTTATATCGCTGTAGATTGAGATTAGGATATTTTTGGTAGACGGAAATGTAAATCAATTATTTTTCCTACCTTAGAAGGTTCTTCCTGAGGGACGACCACGAAACAAAAGGTTGATAAAGCGCTGAGAACACCATTAGCGTTCTAGCACCGTCCACTACCATGTCTGGTTATGAGCGTCCGGACGGAGCAGACAGCTGAGCGCGGTAAAAAGCAACGGAGCGCTCTCATTTTTCCTCTATCTACTGTTCGCGATCTTTTCATCGCACGATCTGATAGCAGTTTAGAGGGAGCCACCAGGCGAGACCGGGCATGTGCCGCCACCCAACATGCAGGGGCCGAAAAACACAAAATCTGTTGCCATGGCAACCCGAAACAATGATCTGGTGTGCGGCCTCAAAGACGTGAAAGGGTAGAGTTCATTTAGAATTTTTTTTAATCGAATGCCGCCTATCGATTTCCCGCAACGTCACTTATGTTTTCTACTCGTTTTCGGAAATAAAAGGCAAAAATAAGTTTTACCGGTATGTTAAAATAAGCTGTCCATATGCAAATTTCATTTAGGTAGATCCAACAAGTACATGCGAAGAAAGATCTCATATAATCACGCTGGAGATTTTAAACAGGTGCATGTGTTTGACCAAAACAAACTAACATTAAGAGCATCACGTAAGATGACCCCAAGTTGGATTGAGGGTCACGAAAGGTTGTTTTCAGAAGTCCTGATTAGCGATGACTCCGATTAGCGTCGTTTTTCAATTGAGTACACGACAAAAATAATTTTCAAACAGAAAACATTTGAAATAACTTTTAATATGAAATAGTGAGATCAAAATTTGAAGTAGAACTACAATTTGTTTGAAACATTTTCATCACTTTAGCTGTATCATCCAATGATCAACAGTTTAATAAAACATTTTCCATATTGCTGGATATACTTGGGACAGGAATGCGTGTGACTAAAAGAATGTGCTTTAAATTCTCAAGCAACTTACAATGTTGCAAATAATGAACAACTAATAAAACTGGGTGACTTGAAATAAAATTATGAAATTATACAAATGAAACAAGGTGAGAGATTATTTTTGAAAATAAAAATTCATTCTCTTTTTACATTTTGAATATTTTTGTAAAAATATAGAAAATGTGTTTTAAAACACCGAACACGTGCGGTAGAAAAACAACTTCATCAATATTTGAATTATTAATTTGTTCGCTTGGCATATTCTTTACAGAACGCAATACTTTTCGATAAATTTTCATATTTCATAAGTCGACATATCGAATGTGATCGCTTGAAATTCTCTATAGTCATCAGGAAAATTCTGGAAAAAAACAAGCACGCTGAATTAACTGCAAGTTAGACTGGTAAAGAATGAACTTTAACTAGTTTTTTTCTTGAACAAGAGCTACATCCAGGATGGTTCAATTATTTTTCCTTTTAGACACAGAGTACATGCTATTCAATACACCAGTGGAAAAGCCACGACATGGGCTATCCCATTACAGATTTTTCAGCCTCTTAGTTGACGCTTCACTTACTTGTCGGCAAATTCCAATCAAAGCATCAGCGTGTCGATCCATCTTGACAGTCTGTGACACAAGAATGGTCTGAGATCCATTTTCCGACGCATCCTTGACATACATTGCCACCTTAATCGAAAAAAAAAATTCTTGTTTAAAACAGAACAAGATCGAGTATGTCGTATAGATCTGCATTGGACTAGCTGTCACTGCCTTCACATGAGCTAGCATGAATATGAACAAACCTAGTGTTTGACGATCATGTACATGTATGAATTGTTTTACAATAAACCAGCAATTTATAAGCAAATCATTGAAAAGGTGACGACTAATTTTCTAAGAAATGTTATATTATTCGCGGCACAATAAATAATTGCTCTTCAGACAGTGCCCACTCCCGCTACAAGTATTCATATGTCCGAAACAACTAGGCTCACCTTATTGACATTGCCTTGATCTAAATTGACACCGACCTCATCCAACAAAAGGTAAGGGAATTCATGGCGTTTCCATTCAAGGAAGCTGAAATCAAATTGAATATTAATGATGTTAGGATTTTGTGCACATTTGCATCATCACATCGTTTCCATTCAGAAACCTAGTTTGGCAAGCATCAAGAAATGTCACCTTACAGTTATGCCATAAACCATAAACTACCTGATAATGGCATAAAATAGAGCCAAAGCCGCCATGGTTCTTTCCCCGGTTGACAACGATTCCACGGTGCGAGGAAATTTATTTGGCAAAACGGTGGTGAAAACTGTTTCGCCCAAGTAGGGCTCATTTTCGTTGGCGGACACTAGAGAGGCATCTGCACCCATATTATCATTCAGCACCTATACAGATGATCGAAAAAGAGTAGTTATAAACAGACATTAGAGTTGGTTTGGGGGAAATATCTAATTCAATATTGAATCGATAGCTCCGGAAGGAAGATGAATTATAAGTACAATCAATAAGTGAAAGCGAGTGATCTTACAAAGCCGACACTTTTTGTATGCACCTGCCTTGTAAATTTCTCCCAACTTTTCAGAGACGTAAGTCAAGCAAGGCTCGAACTTCTCTTTCCTCATGAGTTGAACGCTTGCCCATCTTTTATCAGCAGAACACTTGGCGTCTTTGAATTCGTCAAGAGACCTTTCAATCCTAGTCAGCTGACGCATTGCGCTCCTCCTCCTACACCCCGGAGAAAAATTAGCACGAGACACAAAATTAAAAGTCTAAACTAAAGCGCCAACTGATGCTCGCTCAGCTCCGGTCCCGGACTCAATACTCTGGCGGGGTTACAGTCATTGGTCTGCTACAATCTCGAAGCGAATTAGTCTATACGCTAAAGAAAAAACCTCACCTGTTCTGGGCAGTGATCAGGTCCGATCCACTGAGCGCTCGAACAACAGTTAGCCTTTTATTCAGTTCGTCTATCATCCTTTTCTCGTGATCCTCGATTTCTTCTGGACTGTCCATCTACATATGAACACAAAGGTAAATGAGACAACGTGGAAATGCGTGTAGACGTCAAATTCATCAACATATAAAAAATACGCGCTAGCTCTACTGTATGCAGATAGTAACAGAATAGTAATCTTACCATCTTTAGATCACCGTCAAGATAGCGGTAGTCGAATTTGAAGCGAGACTCGTCATCGAACACCTGGATAGTGTTCTCGTCAAAGTAGACAGCCTCACCGGCTTCGCGCTGACGGTAGCGCACAGGGCGCAACTGTATATCGTCCATGTTCCCTACAAGCATCGGCAAAGCTAGCTCGTATTCATTCTGCAATGAGCATCAAGAGCCACACTTAACAATCATATTTCAATGTCATGTCTACCCCACACACAAATAACATTTTTAACATAAAGTCCCAAACACTAGAATCGGGAAACAAATCAGAAAGCAAACCTTGCATGCAATGAGACAAGTGTGTCGTGAAGCGCGTTTCTGCAAAATGGCATTATCAATATTGACGATTCTTTGTTCGATAATGATCACTTCGCTGGTGACGACGGCCTTATTGCCTTCCAAATTGGCAATGACTTTCTTATTCCGCTCAAGCTCATTTCTCATACTGTTGACCAACTCCTTCAGCCTTAAGATTCTATCATTTTCCTCATTGAAAATCTATAAACAAATATGACGTTTTTCAAAATGGTTTTAAAAATGACTGAGTTGTTTATATATAAAATAAATATATTAATTGAAATAAGTCAACTTACCCTGCTTTCATCGGCTTCAACATTTTCTATGTTTCGGACAAACTCTTCATATATGCTGTCGCGGTTATCCTGCCACTGCTGTACCACATCTGGGTTCCAGGACACAATTGACCATTGGATACTTTTCTGATCACCATCAGATTGTCAAACTGGTCATCCGTACTATTTAAATATTCGAACTAATTAATTTATTGTTATGACCGTCTAACTCACCGTCCCAATCATCGACGCGATCGGCGTTAGACTCTAGCTCGAGTTTTTCCAGGAGAGCGTCCAGCCGAGCTCTCTCGCTAGTCCACTCGTAGACAGTGGGCCCCAGACCGTCGAACTCATGCACGTGCGCCACACCGATTTCCTCACAGAAGTCGGCAAACATCTCGTCTTCGGTCGCACTAATGACGGCCCGAATCTCCGCGATACGGGTGTCCCTATTATCCAACTCTTCCCTTGCATTTGTTAGTTGTTGCTGCAAAGGGGGGAAAAAAATTAAAATTTACCATGCGCATTATTGAATTCATTAAACAAACTTTCATTTTGAAATGTCACAATATTAAATCAAATAAACTGAATTTAGAATTTTATCTCAAACAAATGTAATCGCAAGTAACAAACAAAATATGAATAGGAAATTTGGAAACTAGATAATAATCAAGTAAATAAATAAAATGTTTAAGCCGCCACATTTTAGTACAAAACGACAGCAAACAAAAACTTACTTGTACCCCCTCAATCTGTATCCATTTTTCAGCAATTTCATTGTCAAGGCCCTCACTAGGTTCGATCTAAATGTTACAAAGGTTAAAATAGCAATTAATCGAAAAAAGAGAAACCGAAAACAAATTGTTTCTGCGTATGGAAGGGATGTACCCCACAATTTCCTAGTATCTTTTGAATTATAGTTCAAATACAAAATGATCAACTTGAAGTCACAGATCATTTATTTTTAAAGTAGCAACATGGCATTCATTGTAAATTTCAGAGTAGGCAAACCACTTGGATCTAAATACCAGTGCTAGAGGTTGTCGTTCAGAACGGGTCATCGCCACTTGACGGTTGAGCGCGCTCAACTTGGCATCAGTGATCTCCCTAGCTTCCAAGTCTTCCAACTTCTGAAGCAGCAGCCGCTTTTTGTTGACCCACTCATTCGCCATGTCCACGTCAGGTGGTTGACGTCTGCGGCGAATGTGATCCACACTTGAAAATAACCAAGAAAAAAAAAACATTACATAGCTGTTATTCGAATAATCAATCGATTAATCAAACTGAAAAATAATAAAATTCCCGTATATCCCACAGGAGCAGTTTTATCGGAATCATCTCCACTGAAATAATTTTTTTTGTTAATAAGATTTGACAATTTCGGAAACCAAAATAATTTATGTGCTTATAACAACATATTACCAATAATAATTTTAAATATAAATAATTTAATACCTTACTGGTCCCACAGCAGAGCCGCTCTTTAGGAAACTTTGATCCTCTCTTGACACCATCTGCAAACAGTAAAAAAAATTCATACAGAAACAATAAGGAAGCTGAAGAGATTTCAAAAGAATGTTTCTTAAAATTGTACGTCCAGGCGTAACTCATACTTTCACCCAATCATAAGATTCAAGTCATAATCTACATTATCGTTTTTAAAAGTCAACGACAGTTTCAATAGTTCGCTATTGACGTTGATATCTACTCTAATGGGATTAAGGAACAGAATCAACTTTACCATTAGCAATTAAAATAAGTATTTCTGGGACACGTTCAGCAGAGGAAAACCTTTTGAGAATATACACATACCAAAAGATTTTTATGCTGCGCCAATCCTTCCTCCCCTTGAACCAACACAATATCTTTGGTGAGGTGCATGAAGACCGCCTTAGCAACGTCGTTCATATTAATCAGGTTATCATAGAGAGGGGAGCAAGTCAGTCCCAATCTCAGAGTCCTGTTAATAAAATTAATCATATTTCACACAAAAAGAAAACGTCACAATTAAATATATTAAAAAAAACAGAACTTTATTAAATGAGAGGAAGCAACTGTCAAAAATTGAGCTTAGCTTTATCGTTGTCATTGAGCCGGTTTGCCGAAGGCCGCCGTACTGGCTCATTAATCGCGAGCTCGGACCAGTTTCAACGCGCGCATAAATTGATTAGAGGTATCAGGAAGATATAATAAGCAAGAAGTCTCCATTGTACTTACTGCAATTTATTTGAGAGATGTTCTATGTTGAATTCGCTGACTGCCATAAAAGTGACCTCTCCGTGTTTGGTCTCCATGAAGGCCACACACCCTTGCATGGTCGCCCTCGTATCCACCACAAGCGTATCCAGGTGGGGCTGAAGAAGGTCTGACACCATCGCCGAGAAAGCGCTGCTATCATCAAAGTCATACAGGTCGCGGATACGGCCGTACTGGGGAAAAGAACATAAATCACACTTTCAAAATATGGTTAAGTCTAGGCCATTATCACTTAACCTACTTAGCAACTACATGCAAAATTAAATTATATACTTGAAACGATAAATTACGGAGTAAAGTTTCGTATTTTAGAATTTAATTTCATTTACCTATTTTTCACGTATGAACGAAAAGTTGAAAGAGTACGGCTAATATCGACTTTACTTTTTTTTTTTTGTGGAATTCACTGAAGTGCGGACACAACAGGAAGATTCTGTACCCCTCTCAGAGCTTAGGCCCTATGTGAGAGGCACATTTTCACCAGTACCCCGGCCGGAGCCGCGCCGGGAATCGAACCCGGGACCGCCGAACCACAGTCCGTCAAAAACCAACTGCGCCACGACGGGTCGTACTTCGATAAAGCACAAAAAAATACTAACATTAAAATAGACTTTATCAATGTATAAAATAAGATAATAATTTTCAGGGTAATTTGAAGGAATCATAAACATGACAACAGCTAACAGGTATTCAAAAAGAAATTCTGAATGGTCCTGCATATCATTGTAAACAGAGAGTTGATAGAGGTAAATAGAGGTTGATTTTTCGAGACTATACGAACCACAATGAAGCCGGCATGTCTCAACTCTGTAACCACGCTGTCAAGCCAGCGGCTCCTGTTTTCTGAGTTTTCGTTGAGATCCGACCACATCAGGTGGTTTTCAATTTCCTGCAACTCCTCGCGAATCTTACGGCGACGAGTTGAGTCACTCCGCTTCGCATTTTCTTGGATAGCCAGGTCGTTCTCCATTTGAATGAGCGCAGTCTTAGGCACACTAGGAATGCAGGCAATTACGTTCGAGTAGTAAAAATGATAGTAATTTTGTTTAAGATATAAGCCAACATTTTATTTATTGCATTCGCTGATTTACAGACAATAATGTGTGTTTATTTATATTAAGGATGCTTTAATGCTATCTTTTTCGACACACCACTCACTTACTATTGAAAGCCCATACAGATTAGGACTCGAGCGTTGCGGATCGCTTCGAGTTGCAGAGCGCGAACTTCATCTAGCATGACGCACAACTCCGATTCGGCATTATTCATACGTTGAAGTTCGGTCTGGCGTTCGCTTAACAGAATCTCGAGTCGGGCTCTGTCGTCACGATGGACATCCGAAACTAGCATGCTCAGTCTCGAGTACTCTTGCATCTACGAAGCAAACGAAAATGAGTACGAAAACGAAACTGAGTCGGTAAATGTGTAAAAAGAAAAAAGTCCATAGATATAAATTGCTGTCGGTTCTACAAGACCGAGCAAAAGAAAACGTCCCTGCCAATGTCTTTCCAAAGAAATATAATTATTACCTGTATGTGATCGACATCCATATCCCTCACGTTAAACTCTTCGGGCATAACCAGTCGTTCTATGTCGTGAGTCACCCTGCCGATCCTAGCGAGCAGTTGTACTCTGGCATCCGCTTGGCGGAGTCTCGCGCTGTTGGCAAATGCCAGCAACTGCACGGCCACCTCAAAACGGTTTCGGTGGTACTTCCAGAGGCCGGACCTTTCTTGCACAACCAATCTTCGTTGAAAGACAGTTTGCGACTGGAAACAAAAATTGATATGCACATGTTTAGTTTATTTTAGGTGAAGTTGCTGGGTATTCAGGAAAGAAATTGTACCAAATTGTGGCAAGCGAAAAAATTCCGGCCGGTTTCGCTTCCTCATTCAATTTTCTTGTGCTGATCGACACCAGTAAGCACCAAGAGCGACACCAAAAAACACGGATGATCAATCTGGTTTAGAGATTTTTGCATCAGAAACCTCACAAATTAATTGCAAGTCATCTTACGTGCGTATATTAAAACCGTTGACAACCATCAATATTTTTCCCCAACCTTTTATGCGAGGATTTATTTAAGACCAACAGTATGTCGACTTGCCTCAACTTCCAGGTTGGCAGTTTTATCGTCCAACTTTGACTGCTGGAGTTCAATCCACGACACTCTGTCCTCCATGGCACGATCAATGTCCTCCACTTCTAAAGCCTTGGTATCCCGCGTATCCCGCGCAACACGTTTTTCGTTCTCCAAATCATTAATTCTTCTCTCCAAGTGATAGAGGCGGAACAGGAAATACTTGACTCGCAAATTGTTCTACATAGATAATAAAATGTCTATAATGCGAAAGATGCCGACCATTACCTGATTCACCAGAAAAATATTCTGTACCCTTCTCGAGGCATCAGCATGCACATTTTACCAGACGAACATTATCGCGTATTTCAAGTCTTTAATTTAGATAAAGATTGTGTCAAATTACCATTTCCTCTCTGAGCTGATTTAATTTCTTCCTCGATTCGACGTCCAGATCACACATTTTGACTTCCTCTTTTCGTTGGTCGAGGGCCGTCTTGAGATCCTCCCCCAATCGGTACAGGCGTGTCTGGTCGGCGGTCGCCTGGTCATATACCGCGGCCTGCTCTGCAGAGCGGCTGACCCGTTCCAACCACTTGGTCATCTCGGCCGGTGTCATGATCAGACGTGGCCGTGATAGACTCATGAAATGTTCTAGCACGTCGCCGCAATGCATTGTGGTCAAGGCTCTATTATACTCCTCGTGAGTCACCTCCTGTGTCGGAAAAACAAAAAATGGGAGTTGGTCGATGCGTTTAAACTATCGAATGTATGTAAGAATGCGAAACAAGTCTTAACTCTGAGTCTAGAGCTAGTAGCAAACTAATTTCAGAACTAATATTCCTAGAACTAAATTTCCTTTCTGTCTTATACTACGGAGCTTGCCTCACTCTTAACAACTAATGTCCAATCAATTTTTATTGTAGCAAATTATAAAGTTTCGGTAGATTTAACCCATCCAATGGAATTTCTGAGAATAAAATTGATTTTACAATCGTCAGCTAAGATGACAACTCCTACAATTTATTGATTAGCACGTACCAATAGCCATGCGTACGATGCTTGTGGGCCAATTTAGGGGCACTCTCCACTATAGTACTCACTTCACTATCAATGAAATGGGAGACCTCCGAACCAGATATACACTTCTTGAACTCAAAAGCACTACCGTACAGCGAGAATTGGATTGTCACTGACGATCGATTGGGAGGACTTTGGTCGCGACCGGATTTACATATCAAGTCCTACAAAAATAAAGTACACATTAAGTACGCTAGTTCAAAGGCTCGGAAACGTGTGGCATTGTTCGATCCTGATATTCTAATAAATGTCAACCTTGACAAAAAAGTTTCTTTCGAACATACCGATACTACGCACATCTTTGAAAACATAATTTTGTTTCGTTTCGTCTCGCTTAAATTCTTTATCAATGATCATTACAACACATAGAAAGTTATCCTTTTTTATATTTCATTTTTCAACTAAACTTTTCCTACGTTTAGATCCTGAACTCGCAGATGCTCCATGCCACATCCCAGAGCAAAGGCCAAACCATCCAACATGTTTGATTTACCTGTGAAAATAACGGGATGTAAAAGAAAATAGCGTTTGATCGCGGACTGTGAAAAGAAAATATGCTATCGCATGATTTTTTTATGGAAGATCTTGTTATCAATCCATTCATTAAAAACAATGTTGTTTGCAAAGCGAACACGACTTCGCAGTTTGAAAACTTTTGCACTTTCAGAACCATAAACTAGAATTACTTGATAGCAATTTTTCAGGCATTCCTCGTAAACCTTCCCTACAAAAAACTGGTTGAAACGCTGACTGAGTGTCCCCCCCCCCATTGGTCATAGGCTTCTTGGACGCAGTGTACCTCTTAACCCTTGGCCTGCCCAAACGGGATTGACTTAAACCATGGAACCAAAAACATTTGTCAATGGAAAGAGTTGTCAAACGATGGACCAGAAACGCATAACACCTAAAACATTCCAAAATTTCTTTGTCATCGCATTAATTACGAAAACTTGGTTCGCTAACGTCTTAAATATTTTGACAGGACGCCACAGGTGCACATGGTCATTAGCACAAGAAAAATTAGTCCGTATAGACGTGATGCACGTCAACAAGGTGGAATGGGTTACGTACTACAACGACATACATAAACGACCCAAAGTCGAAACACCTGCTCTTCACGACCGGATCAGAACATCATGTATAAACAGAAGCTTCGTTCGTTCAAGCCACCGGACAACCCAGCATATTTGTCAAACGGTGACCAAGTGTCACTCACCAATGCCATTGCCCCCAACAATGGACGTCAACTTGCCGATGAAATTACAAGTCACTTCTCCGCTAAACGATTTAAAATTTTCTAACTTGAGAAATGTTAACGTGAATCCGGCTTCGGCCATTTTCCCTCCAACTTTTTCTCTAAAATCCTTCAAATGGTGGACCACCAGGTGGCGCAAGAAAATGTTGTGGCCGTCTGCTAAAATACTTTGTTTCGTCTGCCCTAGGCCTTCTGGTCGTAATGTGAGTTAACGAGCCTTCCAAAATGATAAATACATTGACAAGACGAATTTCATCTTATGGAGACGTTTAATAATATTCGAGAAGAGCGAAACGATACTCCTACCCGTAAATATTGGCTCATAGGGCCTGCATTTGCTTAGGACAAAACCGTCTAGGCCTAGTTGGCGCCATTTTGGAATCTCCTTTGGACTAGCTCTTGTTCCAGAGTGGTAGCGTGTTTTCCTCAAAAACCCGTGATCGCGGTTTCGATTCCGGCCGACACCTTCAGGATTTTTCGGACGAGAGAAATTTCTTCACACGCCTTCTTTCGGAATAGAAGTAAAATCATGACCCGTACCTGTACGATATCGGGACGTTAAAGATCCCTTTCCTAGGCAGCCTAGGGTAGGCAAAATTTCCAGGCCGCCTACCTGGGGGGTGGTTTTAAGATTATTCTTTCACCGGTGAACCTCTTTAACAAACATTTTTATAGTCCTGTTCCATCTAGGCCAACAGATATAGGTCTTTTTTATCTGCTTGCCTAGAGGGAACGCTCTTGGGGAGAAGGGTGACAGCTTAACTTATGTTATGAGTAATTTAATAAACAGTAATTTATTCCTTCATATTCCTGTCCGTTGTTTAGGGATATTTGAATTCAGGCAATGCTCCTAAATTTAGTAAATTCAGTGTAGGCGATGTACTTTATCGTGAAGGACCGAATTAATGATTCGTTCTCATTTTAATTTCATTTTGCAGGTCATGAAACAAGCTGTCATCGTTCACTAGACTAATAAGTTGTCTACCCTGAAGAAAATATGGCGAATCGCGAATTCATGTTCATTCGCCCCTATTGCGTTCAAACGCTGGAAAATCCGAGTGTCGACAGTGTGCAAGCCCTATGCGATGCTGTCCAACAAGTGGACGCAGTCAGTCTGCAGCAACTGCAGGATTACATAATGGTTCCACTCATTGAGATACTAAGCACTTCAAACAGGTATAATATCGAGCAGGATTGATCCTGATTAGATTGGTCTCTTGCTCATTAGATTTGTCTCGTGGACATCCAAAATTTGTTTATGATTGGAATTGTTAGTAGAAATTAATATATTAGCACATAAATTAGCTCATATAAATAAGCACTCTTTCACTTCAGAAATCCTTGATAAGGGCACAGCTGAGAACTGGAGAACTGTGTTTTCCGTCAAACTGAATTTGTTGTACTCGATAGTACTTATTGTCATCTGATTCTATAGTATTTGATCGTGGACTTTATTGCTTACCTGTGGGAAACCGTTGTCATATCGTTGTCTTGTTCGGGAATAATACTTAAATCAGTATATGTTTGATTCAGGTATATTATTTAATTATTAAGTATTTCGATGAATTCGTTTCATTCCACAAACCAAGCGGTTCCACCCGACATCTTATTTTAATAGAAACGAAGCTTTGACAGTGATCACCCTTGACTGTATAAGCACACTTTTGACATCGACCGAAATTCGCTCTTGGAAGTTGTTTTCCAAAACCACTTTTCTGGTAATCATGATGATCAGCAGTCAAGACAAATCCGAAACGGGTTCGTCCCAATTTATCTCAAATATTTCCGAATTAATAATAAAATAACACAACACCTTGTACTTTATCGTTCTTGAAATTTCATGTCGCTTTACAGAACCTATAGCCAAGGTCAGCGATGAAATTAAGACAGCCGTTCTTGCGTGTTTGAAGACGTTACTTGATCACTCCGGCTACAAGTTCGTTCACATTTCTTAAAAATTATAATACAGTTCTGCAAGATCCGTTCAAAATGTTTTTTGTTTGAAAATATTTCTAACATATTTTGTCTTTTTAGCATTCTGGAAATATATTACAGTACTAAATTTCTTACTCAGCTTGGTCATATCGTCTTTCTGCTCCTAAATGTGGCCGAGAAAGATAACGCCCGCGACGCAAGACTGTTAGCTATGAAGTATTTGGCTGTTGTGTGCAAGCGACATGGCAAGTATAGGGAGAAAAGGAGGGGGTTCTAAATTTATATTCCTATTATAAAAAAAAATTCTTCGCATACAAGTGAGTACAAAAATGATATAGTTTATCCGCCACTGGAGGGTAATAGCATCTTTTCGCATGGTCATAATTATAAAACCCAACCTAATATTTGTGTAATAACAATTTTATCCAAATGTCTGTCAACGTTTTTGTTTGGCTCGTTTATTGACGATTGATTAATCGTGATTGGTACCCAATAGTGCGTGATGACACATTTATTTTCTTGGCAGATAACGTGACCCTACGAAGGCAAGCCGCCGACACGTTGGCCACCTTTCTTCCAGGACTATCGATGGGTCTGACCAAAGTGGCCGTTGATGGAGGAATTGCTGGACACGTAAGTTTGATTTGTATTTCACTACTTTGCTTGAAGATTGCTTTTTGA
Source organism: Mycogona germanica (assembly GCA_034698785.1). Lineage (NCBI taxonomy): Eukaryota > Metazoa > Arthropoda > Diplopoda > Chordeumatida > Chordeumatidae > Mycogona > Mycogona germanica. The sequence continues at coordinate 45,318 of JAQGBY010000005.1, forward strand.
CATTTTGTTTAATTTGCCATTTCCAAACGAAGGGAAAAATTTACAATTACGATATGTACCCACAAGCAGCCTTGGTGGGGCGAGGGTCGAAGGACCAGTTGGGTCAGGTTTTGGTGCTCTACTTTAACAGACTCTGAATCTGAGACTCTGTAATATCATTCCACTGTCACTGTCATAAGATAAAATAGTTATCTACGTTTGCTAAAAGTGATTTACTTTTTGAAATAATGTTTTTAATTACGTCTATTTACAGGTTGTTGTAGAGGTGAGTAAACGTCCGCCAATTTGCTCATTCTTCACTATATTGGAGAATCTATTGTTTGAGTTTTCTCAATTATACTAATCTGACCAGGCATCCATTGACCTACTGGCTGAACTAATTTGCAACGTACTTGGCGATGATTTGACGCCTGTGGAACCGAACACCACTAACACTCCAGGTTAGCAACGTTCCAGAAAATTAAACATTTGAACGAATAATGTGTTATCGCTGTCGTCAAGTAATGCAACTTTTATAAAATATTTACTTTAGACATCACCGAAAATGGGCCTCGGGGACTAGCAATGACCGTACGTAACGTTGAGTGGATCGCATCCACCGCCCAGAAATTGTTAATCTTAGTTCAGAAGCTGACGTCACTTGACTGCCACAGCCACTGGCGCGTACGCTTAGCTCTGGCTCGGTGGGCCGGACGTCTGCTGCTGAAGTGCAAAAGGTGATTTCTTCTGTGACTGAGATATTTTATTCAAGTTTTTAGGAGTTATTATGATCTACCTGCGTTTTCTTCTGTGACTGAGATATTTTATTCAAGTTTTTAGGAGTTATTATGATCTACCTGCGTTGAATTGAGTTTTCAAATTTGCTTTTCATTTGACAATTGTTTCAGGTCTATGGAGGAGAGTGTGCCGGTGCTGTTAGGAGTGATTATCACCATGTCCCTGGATGAGTATGCCTCCGTTGCTAAACTGTGTCGCGAAACCCTGAACTCATTTAGTGCAGCGCTGGATCCGAAGGATCGAAGTTTGTTGGAACTGCTGCAAGAGAATTTCTACTGTACCGTTCTGCAATTGCCAATGATAGTTCGTCGATCAGGTACTGTCCATTTTGCATTGAGTAAACTAAAAAGTTGAAAACGTTATTTAAGTAGGAATTAATTTGTATATTCCCAATTTCTAATTACATTTTGACGGCAAGTGTTGATATAGGATATTCAATGAAATTTATTATATTCTATTTTAGATGATGCCAAGAAGTTATCTGTTTTGAATCAGCTCTGTGGATACATATCCATAATGGGTGAGTTATAGCACCATTGATGCTTTTAATATTGTTTCTATACGTTTATGTATTGTTTAAGCTAAGGGTTTGTTGTCATTGTTTTGTTTGGGTTTTTTCTGTCTTGCATTTTATTTCAGGATCTTCTGTCGACCTCATCCTCAGCTCATCGTCTCATCTGGAGAAGCTATCATTGAGTCTCATGCAAATGACCGAGCTAGATTGCGGCCATTTTCACCTTGTCGCTGAACATGCGCCCGGTCAGTGGCCGAACTGTTTTTGGGCTTCAGCATCTCAATCTCTCTTTGCAATCGTTCTGCTTAGAGTTAGAATAACTTTTCAATATTTTACCAATCATGTTCTTTTTTCACTCTTTTTCACTGTCTAGTTGCCATGTATGCGTTGCAAGAAACCAGACTTTCTTCAGCGAGCAGGCAGAGAAGGCAGTTCCTTCATTTTCAAGACGAGAATATCGCTCTTCGCATTTATGAACTTTGCGGACTGATTGGAAAATGGGGCGAGTATTAATGATCAAAATATTGTTTATTAGCAAACAAGGTATTCTTTTTAATAGAAAATCTACCAGAAGTTTTTTTAAAAATCGAAGTACGAATTTGTTTATTATCGTACAGGGAAATTTGATCTGACAGTTGACCATTTCGTTGATCGAATTCACGAATCATCCGTGTACCGGAAACAAGCCATTCTGTTGCTGAATGAAGTCATATTTGGAGCGAAACAAAGGTGTTCTGACGACCCGCAGTTTTCCGCAGTTGCTCATAAAATCATCAGGTGCAAATGAAAATGCAAAATGCAAATGATACGTTAATCAAAATGCCTAATATAAATGTGTTATAAAATGTTAGATTCGTTCATAATTTCTTTGGGCGTTTTCCTTTCATAGTTCCATCTGCGAGGAGTACATGTCGCTGTCCCTTTGGAACATCCAAGTGACCCACACTGACGACAACGCCGATACAGCGGGTGGCGGTTCCAATTATCTCCATGATGTTGTGCGCTTACAACCGATCGTGTCAGAAGTTGAAATTTCCCTAAGCAGCCTCAATAGCAACGCTATGCAAGTGTGTCTGTTGCTGGAAGGCTTGTCTAACTGCGCCAAGGTAATCTTTATTTTATTAGATCATAAAAAGTGCATATCATTTTATTTTTAGATTAATCAAATGTGTGTATTTTTGTGAGAGGGAGCAAAATAATTATCTATAATTATTTCCAGATATTTGTCGATAATTTACTTACGAATTTTATATTTATACAATGGAAATAGTTTTGCTTATTCATTGTTCTACTATTAAATGGACATCAGTTTTCGTTATTGGTTTCTGAATAAAATAGTTTCTTATTTACTCCGTCTGGCAGGTGCTTGGAGACCGTTTTAATCCACTTCTCATGAAAGTGCTTTACAACGTTTTGGAAAAGATGGGCAGCACTTCTGCTGTTGTCTCTTATTCTGCTTTCATCTGTCTTTCGCGCATTGCAACAAGCTGCGGACATGGGTGAGGAATCCAGCGCAATTCCATTCTAGTTTGACAAATTAGTTATTTTCTATTTGGCTTTGACCAGTATAAAATTAAGTAAAAATTTGTTGTTTCAGTGCCCTCTCCGAACTCATCCTGGCCAATGCGGACTATCTGCTCAACAGTCTGTCCATCAAACTACGCTACAACCCGACCGACATGAAAGGCCCAACTGTGTTTCGGGTGGCTCTACAGCATGGCGATCATAGAGTACTCATGTTAGCTGAAGACATCTTAGACGAGGTGAGACAAAGTTTAATTTCAACAAGTCAGTATGCAAATTTGCACGTTTATCATAGGCTCATTTCTGTTGCGTGTACCTCAAATTTTTTATTTTACAATGCAAGAAAGTATTTTTAAATATACTTCTAAAATTTTTAAAAGATTCGTGTAGCATGCTACTGAAGGCTCAAAAAGAAATTAACTCTCATTATCATTAAAAAATAATATTTCGATTATTAGTGCTGTGTATTTTCCTACTTCATTTTTCAGTTGTAATTTTCCTTGCGATCTTTAGTTCGAAATTCTCTTGTTCTTTTTTACCTAGATCCTGGCACAGGTGGACAAATTTCATAATGAACAACTGGGTATTTATCTCAGTGTTTTACTGTCTCTGGTTGTGGCTGTTCGCAAATGGTGTCCACCAACCAAGGTAGGGCTGTTTTTGTTTTTGTGCATTGTTTTTAGAAAGTTTTTATATACTTGTACTTGACTCAATGATGTTTTGCTTAGGTGTCACAGTCGACGAAAACAAAGATTCCAACAATGGAGACTCCTGTCGCCAAGTTCGATATTAAAAGAATTATTCTGGCCTACGATCGCGCGAAGAAAGATTCGCAAAATTTTGGCGACGAAGTCGATGTCGACGACTATGATTCGACGCAGGCCCATCAAAACCACCTTTCTGATGAGAATGAAAACGACTATGTCGAGCAAGACGCTATTGCGGAGGATTCTGATGCGCAAGAAGCTCCTGTGCACATTCGAATGGTCGTAAAGGTACAATTTTCTGGGGGAAAAAATCTTTTAAAACGTTCGTTTGTACGACTCATCGTAGCCCAGTTGGTTTAGCGACTGACTGGGGTTCGATTCCCTCGAAAATTTCGATCCCGGAGTACTGGTCGTGCCCCTCCCATAGTGCCTAAGCACCACGAGGAGCATGCAACGCATGTAGTGCGGTTGACTACAGTTGATTGGAATTTTAAAAAAAAATGAGTTGCTTTCCCGCTATTGAGATTAATGAGTTCGCCGATGTTTTAAATTAAAATTTTTTAGTCTTACATTAAAAATAGGTTTTGCAGAGATGCGGCCATCTGTTACCAACTCAGTCCACTCTGCTAGCTGTTAGTGTTTTGGATATTATCAGTGCTTCAGTTGATGCACTGCAGGATCATGAGAGTAAGTGATGCGTCCGATTATAAACAAATAATATATATATCGTTTAATGAATGACAACAAATGCTTGGCACAAACTGAATTTGAATATGCATGGGGTTATTTTTAGTATTGGTTAATTAACTGTACAGTTATACTTTTACCTATTGATAGTATTTTGCTTTGTCATTGATTAGTTGCCTTTCATTTTTAGATGTGTTGTTGCCGTTAGTGCACAAGACTTGGGCCCCAATCGTTTGCAGAATGAACGATAAGCAGCCTCCAGTCTTAAGAGCCGTGAGTGAATTATAATTTTTTTAAAAAATCATTTATGGTTTTCCTTCGAATTATATATTTTTTTTAAAAATCTATTTTATTTTAATTTCTCGGTCTGTCATCGTCATTTAAATGGATTGTTTTCTTTTAGGTGATTCGAACATTGTGCATGTTGGCCAACACGTGCGGAGACTTTATTCGTCAGCGAGTGTTGAAAGAGGCGTGGCCAAAAGTGATCGAATTTCTTGAAAAGAATACTAAAATAAGGTGAGCTGTAAGATGTAAGGAGGAATGCGGTGCATGTGTTGTCTGTGTTTACTATGATTTAGGTGACATGTTTATCTCCCAATTTTGAAATTTCTATTCTAGCATTAGCAACAATTTTCGACGTAATTTGACGTTCCGGCTGTTAGTGGATATGTTGGCAAATGCCGGAATATTGGCCAAGTCGGTGAGGATAAATTTTTGATGAATTTCAAATTACTCTAAATTAGCAAAACTCACCCGATGTGCTTTACACGACTTGTGGCGACACTCTCCTCACAGGTCGCCGATTTAGCATAACAGCATAACGATTTTTAATTTATTTTCATTTTGCCAGCTCAAATTACCTGTTTTGGATGCCGACAATCTTGCCTCTGCAGCTGCTCTGTACCTCAGCAGTCGACAACCAGTAGAGATACAAGAGGTAGGAGATTCCTCGTGTGTTTATGTTAACAATGACTTCAGAAAGTAGTGAAAACTCCCAGTATTTTGAGAAATTATTTGCTGATTCACTGAACATCCATGATTTCCATTGCTTTTTAGGCTGCTGTCTCCTTATTTACAGAGTTGTCAGCTCTCCATCCTGATTTAGTTTGGCTTAAGCTCAGTGACCTTTTCTGTGAAGAGGAAAATATTTTCCTGAATGCGAAGTTCAAACCTATTAAGGTACTGTAGTTACGCAATTTTGACTCCTATTTTGCATTAGAAATTCGCATTGTTAAAAAAATTATTCTAATGGGCTACATTGAAAGAGAATCCAGTCATTTTTTTAACTTTTTTTCTTTTCTTATGTATTAGCTTCATGGCTGCAATCCAAGTAGCAAGGAGTTCGCCAAAAATGTGCTTATGTTGCTTCACCGGTCATGAAATAAATCATCTCCCCACCATGTTATACTTTCCTAATGGACCAAACCTCGCAACAAACTCGTGGTGAGTCAAGGACAAATTAATATATCTATTAATATTTAAGTAGAATAAAATACCTATGATCATTGTTCTTTTTACGGGTTATTAGGCGTTCTAGAGGAAACCCATTTATATCTTATTAATACAGCGTTTTCTTGACACTAACTCGTTCCTATAAAACGTCATTGTGTAATTTTTAGATGACTCCGTGGAAGCAAAGAAAACATTTTGATTATTGATCTTTGAAGATAAAACTTAAAATGTAAATATTAATTAAAAATAATTTGTTTTTCAACGAAATGCTGTTCATTATAATTTTGTTCCTGAAAATTGCACAAGACAAAAATGTTTTCATGTATGCATGCATTTTATGTTAAGACAAGAAAAGCTTGTATGCATGCATTTTATGTTAAGACAAGAAAAGCTTGGCCATTTGAGAAATGAGGCGAACCGGTAAAATCGAAATTTTCATTCGATGTGCATAAAATTTTACACAACTGTAGAGCGAGGACGTCCTGCATGGACACATTGACTTCTCAAGTATCACCTTTATACTCAGTACTAAACCTTTTCCTGGTTGCAGTGAAGTTTTATGGCGCTCGCCGGTTTGTTGACTGATGGGCGGACATGATACGTTCTTATAGAAATTTTAGGTACTGATCAGTTTGTTATTTGAGATTTTATGTGCTCATCTTTGAACCGAATGACAAAATACGAATTGAAATATGTCTACACGACACGATCTCACGGATCCACCAGACGACACCGAAGTGGAGGTCCATGTTTCCTCCATCGTTGATTCATATAATGCACTTATATGGTGCACACGTTGTGTTTGTGTATTTGCTCCACTCTGACATCGACATTTATGCGCATCTCTTTTGAAAGGCCGCGCGTGTCAACCTGTGTCACCTCTCGTCTTTGTATTCGATAATGAGAGCGCTCCCGTTCTTTTTCCATTCGATGAAGGAAGCGATCGTCAACACAACACGTAGGCTTATCGAACGACGGGGTGGGAGAGGATTTAGTTGGACAGCAACCGTTGGTCTTCGGTACTTGTATCGCATCCTCAGGGGACCTTGTGTTATTCTCACAGTGCACATGGAAAGCTATGTGCTTGACCGTCATTTAAGAGCGAGTGAACTACAACAAATAAACAATCGCGACGTCTAGAACACAAGTGTAATGATATTCAAGGGGATTACCTTTGGTCTCAATTTTTATGTCATATCACAAGTCCCGTAATTCAATGTAGTTTTGAACCGAGTACCGTGATTTTAACATAAATTAAGAACCATAAACTCTCCTGTTCATTCGTTTTTATACGCGCACGAAAGTTGCCCGCACAAATTTATAGATGCTTGTCGAAAAGACGCACATTATGTCGCCAATTTCGGGCACGGATTTCTATAAATTCTTAAAAGCTTATATCCCTACGCTGTTGTGGCATAGCTCGGAATTTTTTCAACAAAATTAATCATGCCCCTCACGCTCCCTAGGTCCCCCGTCCCACTTGGACGGAATTCCAAGGCCGGGGAACAAACCGGGGACCATTCTTTGGAAAAACTCCTTCCGGTGTTTCTCCGTGGGACCATTTACAAAGCGTTAATCATATAAAGCGCTGCCACCTGTATAAATACACTCATAATTCTTTTGACTGGTATCTTTGCAAATTATTTGGAGCACGCAACCATTTTTGAATAGCGTTTCGTTTTGTATGCACGAATTAATTTCAAAAACGAGTGTTTCCTACTCTATGATGTGTGTGCGCACTGCGCTATTTGAACTCGATCAGTTTTTAAAATGGTTTGTTGACAAAACTGACGCGACATTTCAAAAGCATTCCAAAAAGCAGTGCCGATCAGAGTAAATATATGTATAAAAGTGCGATCGTGCGTTCATACCTTGGTGTATGTGCGGTGACGTGGCATTTATGGGTTGCGCGGGAAGGGAACGAGCGCATCACGATCCGTGCGCGTGCTACACGCGGGATGAGGACGTGCGCTGAACGGCTGCGACGCCGTGACGCCCAGCTGCGTCGCCCCGAAAGGGATGAGCCGGGGGGGTCGGTGGCAGTGACGTGGGACAGGGCGGGCCACGAGAAGGTGTATTTTGTTTCGTGCGGACAAGGGATCGATCCAGAAGTGCGGGAATGTTCGGAGACATTGGATCTCGCCTGAACCGGAAATGTTTAATGAGTGGAACCGTAAAACGGCTGTCATTTATGATCGCTTGTCAAATGTGATATCAGTTTATTTACGCTTATGCGTTTTGTTCAGTACGTGCACGGATCTGGCAGCTGAGTTACAACCAAAGCCGTATAAGCTATATTTTGTTGGCACATATAATGTGTAGAAATTGCAGTTATAATACTCAAAAGTGTTCATGCGCTAGGATATTATAAAAAATAAAATTTCACTGCATTTTGCTGAATTTGACAGACTTTCGCAATACGTATATGTGTATTGACAACTAGCCTGTCCAAACAAGGTAACTCCGGGTAAGCGAACTTTAAAAAAATTTGAGCGAAAATCTCAATCACAATTTCTTTCCATAATACTCTATGTTTTTACATTTCACGTTAATTCATGTATGTTCACAATATGGTGAAATGTTTTAAGAAAGTCCATTCAACGCGTTGTTCTGAGGAGGATTTATGATCCATAGTCAACATCGAGTGTTTAATGAATATTGAATGCTCCCTGGTAGTCCCGGCCGGCCGGGTTCGTGCCGTTAAATCCAGCGACATGGGTGGATTTTTTTTTTTTATTTGGCGGTTCACCAACTTGCGCATTTATTTCCGAACCACATGCGACTCAGGTGTTCACACACAATGTATGGAGGTGCGTGACGGCCGCACACGAGAGATGCAAGTTGTCATTTGAAGAAAGGCTGCCATCCGGTAATCTCAACATTGAAATCAGACGTTACAGTTGAGGTATGGCGTTTTCAAATCATTTTGAATACCTACCTGTACCATTTGTATAAGCAGCACCTCTTCTGATTTATTTGGGAATTGAGCTTTGTTTTGTTAAATAATTACTGTGGTGTCGCTATCAAAAATGAGTCTTGACAATTGAGTTTGTCTCCTAGGTAATATCTGACTAACGCAATCTGATTATTTGATTAACTTCGTCAAACGATTGCAAGATTTTTCTTTACAATTGCGGTTTTGACGTGGGGATTTGAATCTGGCCCTGAAGATTCAGTCGTACAGGTAGTTCAAATAAATTTCTAATCGCAGTTTGTGACTCGAAACTTTTCTGTTGGCTCTCCGCAACCTTGCGTGGCGACCGGTCAACACTTCATTCATATTGGCGAGTTGAAGTCTCACTTCCATATCATCGAGGGAGAGCGACACAGATCCACCTTAACGCACACGCACTTGCTCGGGGAAAGTTAAGCTGCAGTCCTGGGTGTGTTGTAAAAACGAAAGTCTGGCTCATAAATTTGCGGGTCGAGTTGAGCGAAACGCACTCTTGTCATCCTACTATACGAGACCAGAGTCTAACCAAAACTCTTAAAACTACATATCACTTCAGTTTCCGCATGCCAAATACCTCTAGTTGTTAACGAATAGTACCCCAGTTGTTTACCGTTAAATGCGATAGATACTTTATTTTCGCAACAATGCTTATGTTGTTTCATTTTTATAAGCTAAAAGTACAGAACTGACAGAACCAAGATCAGCGAACATTCACAAAATAAAATTGCCTTATGGACCGTTCTGACCAACAAACAATTTTGTGTTTTCCTTCCACAGATATCATCAGTATCTGTGACAATGTAGCTGTGCGATCCAATTTCTCGCTATCACGAAATTTTAGTTTCGAGTTTTAAAAAAAACCATGTGGTCATAACTATACATATTTTAAACGTGTTCGTATTAAAATAACTAAACAGCACTAAGCATCCAGCCTGGTCAGAAAAATATTGTCTGAGGTGAGCAGTATAGCTAAAATTTGACAGATATGTGTAGCACTGTATCATATTTGAATCTTTTTAAACAAATGTGAATTTTGCAAAGGCTTGTACTGGTTATATCTTGCTGCTATTTAAAATTTAAAATTGCCAAGTCAACATTGTTTTCAATGACAGTTGCTCCGCCATGTCGTCGTCGATTATCGCGGGACTGTCTCTGACCTCTTCATTTCATTACAGATTTTTCGTTTTACCCTGCACATGCCAGTTTCCAATTTTTTTTGGTCCGTAAATATTGAACTTTTGAACGTCAAATCTGAGAGCCGAGACGGTCTCAGGAAGATGTTAGCGGGAGATAGTTCAACAAGCGCGTTCAAGAACAACCATCATTCGTTCTGGCGGGTGAACCTGTGAAAGGGAGGGTAATAAGGGGATGAGGTCGGGGATGGAGGAGGTGGTGGTCCCCGCCTTTAAATGGCCTTTAGTCGACTGCTTACGGGCGCGCGCTAAATTCCGGTGGTATTAACGGTTGGCGAACGAGCGTGAGCGCGGAAACGTCGTTTCGGAAATAAAACGCGCATCAGGCGAAGGCACGCAGCTAACACGCGTCACGAGCAGTTAAGCTCTGGCTCACCTGACTCGGGCTAGTGTCAGGCAATTTTTACGAGCGCAAAAACTCATCGCGCACTTTTGTTCACCTTCGCCATGATGTATATTATCTGTTTGGCTGAAACATGAACATCTGAGTCGCACTGGCAGCGAACCAGATGCTGCCAACCTGATTCGCGCAGGCTATTTTTATACGGCACTATTTCCTTTTACATCAATTTAAAAAAAAAATTAATTATGTATATTATATTTCTTTGTTTTCTAGGAGGAGAAGCCATGGATAATCAGGTCTTTTCTCATAACGTTTTAGACAGGCCATTTTTTTCTCCTAATCTTTTTGTTAACTTGATAGAAATTAAATATACTGTATTCTACAAAGTATTATTCTTTGCTTTGTTGTGAGCTGGTAGATGCCTGAATTAAAGTTGCTTACTTGCTAGCACTATGTGCATGCACAAGATAATATAATTTTTGCGCAGTTGATAAAATTTATTTTCTGCATAGTGAAGCAAAAATCGAGCACTTCGTTTTGAAGCGTTTCTAGATCACAAAGATTTCACTCTATCTAGTTCGATTCGATTCGAAGAATTTCTAATATATGAAAGACGTTAAGATTTACAAGATTCGTGAAGACTACAATGATTGTCTCTATAGCAATCATTTCTCAAAACTGCCATCGAAAGCGAAACCTTATATAAGTTTGAGCTGATTATTTGGAATACTGTACATTAAACCAACCTGAGCATTAATGATGGTGACCAAGCATTAATCATATTTTCTCTTGGTAAGATTTTCAAAGGCATTTGCATTTTAACAATTGGATAAGATTCTGATCTATTCGAAACAATATTTACATTTTTCGTGATGTCTTTTCTAATTTTTTGTTTTGTGAAATTTAAAGTCTTATGACAATTTTCCGGATTTACTCTTGCGTATGCGCTTTGACCAGCTATACAGAATATTCAACGTCTTTTTTTCTTCATTGCAAAGTGATTTTTCCTGTTTTTCATTGGCACAATCGGTCAGGCATGGGCAGTACACAGTAGATAAAAGATGCTGGTAAGGAGAAAGGATTCGCTCGAAGCATCGGGACCTATTTATGCGTTTTCTCTGTGCCCTAAGCACATCTCGGACCCATGTTTTTTTCCACCAAGTCATTGATCGGTCACTTTCCTAAAAAACTGGAACATTCTTTGGCTAAGCACTTATGAAACTTCTGCATTTATGAAAGGAAAGTTAGTTTTCTTTTGAAAAATGTTACATGTAAAACCGTTTTTAAAAATCCGCAACGCTTAACTCTGAAATTCCAATACTTTCCAATCCTTTAAGCCTTCAAATGAAGATAAATGTGACCAGCCTAAAAGTGCTATCTAATGTTTAGGAACTTTATAGACAAAATCAAGTTTGGCGGGCAAAAAATCTAGTCTTGTCTTTCTTGAAATTTCAATACCATTGTACCATTCCTCTAACTCAAATAAATATAATCACAAATAGTTATTTAAGTAAATAAACTAAGCATTGAATTCTGTTCGTTAGCAAGGCCAATTAAACAACCATATTGCAATGCTGCAGTTACCACAATTCATTTTCGTGAGCAGAAAATATGTGATATTCACACGCAAGCGGAATCTCCAAGTGAACATTTTAATATCTAGGGGTTTTCTTAATACGAGTAATTAATTGGAAGATGCTGGACTCATCTAAGTAACTGACGACGAACGTGAAATTAAATGAACTGGTGAACAGCGAGAGTTTATTAAAACAGCGCTCCATTAAGCACAACTTCGTACAAGATAATATGTAAACAATAATTTGAATTCGAAAATGAAACAATTAGGAAGTAAATTAAAATCAATCACATACATGTAATTAACAATCCAGCGTCAAAATTGAACATCTCTAATTCGAAAATAAAAACAATCTCATTAATCGACTTAAGAAGTAGTTGAATAGTAGTAGTAGATGACGGACATATAATTCGAAGCTATAATTGTATGTATGTATATTTTCGTGTTTAGGTGCAATCACCCACTACAATTTTGTATGATGTATACCACCATGCATGCCTCCACATACCACCATGCATGGTCTTAATTGTACATTTTTACCACTTCTTTTTACTCGATAAATGAGATTGCTTTTAATTTCTAATTAGAGAAGTTCAATTTTGACGCTGGATTGTTAATTACATGTACGTGTGGTTGATTTTAATTTACTCTCTGATTGCTTCATTTTCGAGTTCAAATTATTGTTTACATTTAACTTGTACGAATTTTGAGCTTATTGGAACGCTGTTTTAATGAACTCTCGCTGTTCACCAGTTTATTTAATTTCACGTTCGTCGCCAGTTATTTAGATGAGTCATGCATCTTCCAATTAATTACTCGTATTAGGAATCTCCAAGGCTGTAGCCTTTGTAATTGTTTGTATAGGAAGCAGTATTCTTTTTTTCGAAAAGAGTGGAACGCAAATAATCTTGCTGCGTTTTTGGATCAATAAGCGTTTTTCAGCGTACAAGAAATGGTTTCAATCGAGCAGTGTGCTCTTTTATTTATCATCTACTTGTTTATCGATTTCAACAAAAACTGTCTTTGAGACTTTTTCTGTTTTATGTAATACCAGTGGTATGTCCAATGGATTTTTTGAAAATTTGTAGAATTCGGAGTTTGCCTGATGATAAAATTCGTAACATGGACTCGTGAACACTTTTCAGACTATAACTCTTGGTATCGGAATAAATGTAGCAGTGCTACTGAATTGGAATTTCATGGCTACAATGACGGAGAAATAAATTGGACCACCTACACTTGTTCTACACTTGATCCTGATACGAGTATTGCTTATAAGCGAGTTTGTACTCTGTAGAAGAAATGTAATCCCGAACTACATTTTGTTCGCACGCGCGATTCGAAGTTTAATGCACATACATGTATATACGTGCACGTAAAATTGTTTACCAAACATAAATATCTATTCACGAAACGAAGTCGAAAAATAATAGACGTTTTTGTGGTTGTGTTTGTACCAGCTTTGCACTTCTCAAGTAGGGACATATGGGGGTTTTCTACAATGTGTTTCTCTTTTGTACACACGCTGATGTATTCCCGATGATGCTTTTACAATGTTTGCATAATGTTATTGCGGTACGCGTTTCGATTTTGTTACACTTATCGCTTTCAGAATTACTGTATGTACCATGACGTCATCATTCGAATTCTTGAGGTCCATGACGTTCATTAAACAAGAGCGAAACACGATAACTGAGTGAATGAAAAAGGGAGTCTGTTCTTAATTTCTCTTGAAATTGTTTTAGGAGTTATCGAAGAAATTATTAAAGTTTGACCCACGAGATAAATGAAGGTGATTACTGGATCGTCATCAGAAAATTGGAAAATCGGTCATGGTAGTTATATAGATGGAAGAACACGTTGTAACCAATTCCGTGGCTGATTACTGAAACCGTGCCGAAATGTCTTAAGAGCCCAAGCTACTCTGTAGCTTTCGGAAACGTCTATCCTCAGGGGCGGGGTCACGGCGCCGGATCGCGGCATTTATCTCGTGATTATTCCATCGGCTTCTACTTAGTATTTTTCGATAAAGTTTGACTGTTTATTCGTAAGGGCATACACGAATGTAGTGCTTTTGAAGAATTCAGTAATATGGATGTTGATTAATGTTGAAAGGTGTTTCCCCGATTTAAGTTATCAGAAAATTCTAAATTAAAAAGTTTATTATATACTCTGTAGAGTGTACGTACGAATAACAGATTTTTTGTCTTTCATTTCGTTGGCTGACGTGCCTTCCGAAGACACGCGTCATTCAGCGTCCGAACGCGTTGCGCTCCAATCGCTCGATCGAGGATGCGTTTAATGTAGCCGCAACTTCACGTACTCCGACCTCTCTTTCTGTTCTCTCACCTGATGAGCCGCCCAATTCCTTTGTTTCTATGTCTAAAACACCGGCGTCGGCTAATCCACCAGCCAGAGACACAAACAATTGTTTTTAATCAATTTTTGCGGGCGTGTCTATATAACATGCAATCGTTATTAACCTTTCCCGATAGTGCGTGAACGGAAAGCCGGCGCCGAAATGCTTGGCTGGTTGCACCTCCTACGAGGCATCCTCTTGATCTAACATTTCTCTGGATTCATGTATTTGATTTCATGTTCACCGAAATGGAACAATCAGCAAAGCGTTGGGTTCGAACAGTGCAAAACAACATTTGAAGGTAAAAAGTTCGAAAATTGAAAATTCGAGGACAAGTTTGTGGGTTGAATCATCGCCGATTTACCGATTATATTTTTTACCAGCAAAAGTTACAGTAGATTTTTCTGATGTACATTAAGCAGAATATGTAGTCCACGTTTGCTAATCAGAACTTCACTACCATAAAATATTATTTATACGTATAGAGAAATATGTAACGCTTCTTCCACCTGATTATTTACGTGATATACACTTTAAGAACCCACCAAATTATGGGGAAAATACACGTTAACATATACTCTGTATCCCTTGATTTACGCACAGCTATGAAGTGCAGTATGTCAAGTTGACGATGCAGGATCACTTAAACAATGAGAGCACCTTCCCAGGCATGTCATCCACAGTACAAATATGTTGCGATGAATGTTCACCAAGTCTTAAAATAGAATTGCTTGACGTTTTCGACTTTTCGTGCACGTTACTCATGTGGTCTTTTATTTATTGCTCTGATCGAAACTTGCCGTAGTTGGGACATCTTTATTTTTTTCGCCTTGAGGTCGGGCGTTTTTCTTGAGCAGATAATATTCGTTGAGCACATAATATTCAGTATAGTGTTGCATGTGACAATAAAGTACGGTGAATATGACGAACACTACTGAATTTTACGCAAAATACCTTTACTGCCCTCCAAAGTAATTTATGCCAGGCTACGGAGATCAAACAACTGATCATCACTCCACAATAAATTAATTTTTTTCAATCGCCATAAGTTTGATATCTCTTGTCGCACTCTCCTGATCGAATGTCCGGAATGTCATCAGGTCGGGTCCATTTCATCACCTGTATTGAGTCTTCACATTGAGTGGTCACAGGACAAAGATCGGTGGAGTAGGGAGTATGTCTCCTTGCTCTCAATTTTGTTACCGTGATCATCGAAAAGAGGACGTTAATAATATTGACCCCGATTTAATAGCATTCCGGACATTCGGAAGAATATGACGAAAACGTAAGGTGTTTGCAAAAGATGTGTCTGTAAGAAAGCAATCACAAGTGCGTAGCTTCTGTGGGATCGCGACTAGTCTGAAGGACAATAAATGTCGTTTGTATGAAATTCAGTGGTGTTCGGTTTGTACGTCACATTCAAAGTCACAGGTGGATGTGTCGGGGTCTTAGGATGTGAAAGGGGACAAGATTATTGATGGCAACAAGTTATTCGAATATGTTATTAAATTTCGAAAAATGCGTGGCATCTGAACATGCTGTCTCGTTAATAGGTAACGTTATTGGGAAGTTCCTTTGTTGGCTGGATCAAGAAGCATTCCTTTACTCGACGTCTTATGGTGGTATTTATGACGGTATTAGCGCGCACTTTCACTTCCTGCTATATAGATTGTAGAGCTCGCCCGTGGCAATTGTGTTCCCATTTCGTGAAGAAATGTGCTCGTACGTCTTGCATTGTAACGTAAATTTTCGGAAAAATCAATCAACGCAATCAACAATTTTATCCCAAAAGAGAGGCTATTTATTATGAATCGATTTCTCAGTTCCTACGAACAGCATTCGTAGACGTTTATTTATAGTTTTTGATGTTTATTCCCGATTTTATGGAATCTAATTAACATCGAAGCCAATGCACACATAATTATGCACATTCCTAAACCACAATCTATTGGTCAAACACAAATATTCATTCGCGAAGACTATGTACGGTATACCCTGAATTGACGTCGTTAGGGGCACCCATTACGACCCCAGTCCCTAACGATTCGAATGAAGAGAATGGGAGTTGACATCCAGTCTATGCCGTTGGATCGCGGTTGCGTGTGACGGAACGGCCATTTCAGCGGTAGGCGTTCCGCCCTGGGCAACGAGTAAAGGAGGTACCCTTTCAGAAACAAAGAGAAACAACGAAGCCCGAGAAATGTAGTAATGTAATATGTTTCAAGAAATGTATTTCAACTTAAGAAGCAGTCAAAATGTTTGTTCGAGCTCATCTCATTTCTTTAATGCGGAATGTTTTTCAATCTCAACCTTCGGTAAAACAACACAAGATCTGGTTGGCGCTTGTTAGAACATTTGTTAGCAGATAAAACGACTCAAGTTCAATCAGTTTGTCGTTAAGTATAGGCGTTGCGCTTTATCACAGAATGGCACGCAAGTAGCCCTTTACAGAGTAGTACAGAGTAGGTGACTACAGGCTGCAATTGTCGTCGCTAGTGACCGATAGTTAGCTGAATCCCATCCAACGATAGAAGTAATGAAGCTCCAATGAAACTGTCAATTGCACCTTCGATGGCTTTTCGAATATCGATCATGAACAGAACAAAGAATCAGTGATACGTCTGATTCTCTTGAACCCCAATTATCACAGGGCATCCATTATCAGTGACGCACACAGAATAAGATTTAGCAAATTAATCCAGCAACGCAATCTGAGCGTTCTTACTGTTATTGATATTCGGGTGTGTGGTCAAGATTGACATAATCTTATTGTAAGTAGGCATTGGGCATGCGCCCTGGCCGTCGTACCACGACATAGCTTGTGCGTGGTGAAATAATGGGGCGGCGGTGTCCACGGTTTTTTATGCATCCCCATCATCTCTCCTCTCTCCCGAGGTGCTCCCGTGGATTACTCTCCCAAAACCCACTCCAAGGCGCATGGACGATTGCAATGGATAGGAGTTCCAATTGGCTGTGTGGCACGCGGGCGCGCAAATGCCAGTAGCAGTGGGCCATTATGTGATTTGTGTTTGGCAGACGTGGGGGCAGAAACCAATTACGTCATCGTCACCCGCTCGCCTAGCTCGCCTAGAGATCTGCATATATTGGCCGGCAGCCAGGAAGTGGGCGAATAATCAATTTTATATGGGAACGGTGAGCAGCACCTACGCGACGACGACCAACCGCAGCGACCCCAAACGACGAAGAGACGCGCGACATCTTATTTGAACACCGCCAGAAATACCGCACTGAATAGGAACATCCGAGCCAATTTTATCTGCATTTAAAATGATTAAAAGTTTAATTAAACAAGTCAAAAGGTTACTAAATAAAACGAATTGCAGGACGGCAATTATTATCTCGACAACAAGGATGATTTAAACAGGATGTTTAAATCATCCCGTGCAACTTACCTTAATAGTGTTTATAACAATTATTATCTCGGCAACAAGGATGATTTAAACAGGATGTTTAATCACGCTTCCAATGATTTACGATTAATTATTTACAGATAATGATTAATACATAAAAAGTTTGTGGAAACAGCTCGAAAGACTTGGTGGCGTAGTCTGAGGTGAGTTCGATCTCAGTGGTGACTGCATCGTGTTCAAATATATACGTGTTGTTGGATGGAAAACACATAGCCCGAGCATGCTCTCGCGTTAATAGTGTTGTCGCTTTACGCAGTCGGGCGATCAAACTGGAATGAACTTAAGATTTTGTAGACATCTTTTGTTGTTCAATTCAAACTTTAAAAAGTGACTGGTACATAACTGTGCTATGCTGCATATATTGATGTAGTATTGATGGTATTGATCAATATATGCGGCATAGCACAGTTATGTACAAGTCACTTTTTAAAGTTTGAATTGAACGTACGTCGTACTGGTGCGTATAATTCTGGAACAGGTTACGCGTTTTTGAATGTTTTTTTGCCGCTCTTTTTTAGCCACTGCCTACGATTTAGGGACTCGTATTGGTGCGCCGCCTTTATTTTTGCGATGGGTAACAACTGATTTATCAGCCGCCGCCCCCAGTTACCAATACACAGTATACACGCTCCCCAGCCTTGCCTATTATATAAATCAATCGCGTGGTCTTTCTTGCTTATTGCATTCGCGTGTTGATAGATCCTTGTGTGCTGCAGTCCAAGTTTGGCTCTTGCGCGCGTCAGCGCTTCTGTTGGGAGTATGGATATTAGTGGGCGCGATGGCCGCCAGACGGCTTCCGTGCGCCAGAGGCGTTGACGACGCCGCCGCCGCCCGTCGACAGTTTTGTATCCACGTGGAGAGAGTGGCATTCTTGCCTGGCGCCGTGCATTTTCGTATCAGCGCGCCGTTGTTCGAATTGGGAGCGCTCTTCGGCCGTTCCGAGCGGATTTGTCCTCATGACTTGGGAGGACCTCGGGTCACGTCAACATTTGGTTGTCGTAGTTGTAGACCAAATTAAATAGAAAACTGGGTTTGGAGACACCAGAATTGTGCGTGACTGTGTGGATTCGGAGGTTTTTTTTACAAGTCCGAAAAATGAGTTCGAGTCCGTGGCACCGTCACTTTGGAGACGAAGATGGCTGGATTGTTCCAGGAGTTACGACCAACTTTTGTGCGCGTCATCCCTTGCGCGTGATCACTCGTTCGGGCTGAATCGGTGTCCCGGTTCTGTGACCAAAGTTTACAGTGAGGTCTCATCGAGTTGTCTTCCAATTATGTCTACTACTGTTAACGATATTTCGTGAATTTGACAACAGTTCAGTTTAAAACCAGTTCGACCGAAACAGTGTGCGCGTTCTATTCGACTGAGTCCAGTGCCAAGCGATTTGTGTTTTGGATTTCGTGTCCAAAAGTTTGTGGCGGTGGAACTAATAGGCTCCGCTTTCCAAAAAACGGTAATTATTATCAATAATTTTGACTTTGATTAAATTGGGTGTTCAGTACTAATCACCTGAACCATCCAAACTCGCACATCAATAGAATGAAAAAGTTTGAATTTTAATTTCCATCGATAATCTGCTTCACGTTTGTTTTTGTAAATTACGATTTCTTACACAGTATTTTTAACAATCACTAACTTGTTTTTACGCTGTATTTTACAACATATACAATCTGACTTGATCAGACATATCTGAGCTTTTTGTTAATAACACGGTGAAATTGATTTTGATTTGCATAATGAAATTTTGTACAGACGAAGAATTTAGATTTTCGAAGTAAACTGGGGTGCTCCAATTTATGTAAAAAAAAATTCTGAAGCAGCAGCGCATTCGTAAAGTCTTAATTTTCAATCACGACTGTTAGGCGTTTAAATGTTAAATCGTCATTAATTTTGGTATTCGGCGGCAAATAATAGATTCACGATAGCATTATTTAATAAAAACAAGTGCCAATCAATATTACACAAAATGTAAGTTTTCTGACTAAGATCGAGGTTTGTTTGCTCGCAATTAGTAAAAGGCGTTCTTGCGCATGCGCTGCTGTGAAGAAATACAGGTACTCCTATTTGTGGCCATTGGCTTGAGCAACATTTTGTATTCCACGTTTGTATAAAATTATCTGAATTATTAACAAGAATCATTGTACATGAAAACCGTTATTTTCTCAATAACGTTAGCATTACTGCGTGTTAAGTTTCTTTAGAAAACAAGAGTTTTAAGTAAGATTTTCTCGAATAACAAAACTGCTAATGTACTTTTGCTTGTTTTTTAAAAAAACAATTTAATGCCTTTCTGCTCGTTAGATTTTTCTTTCATTTCTGGTTTTCGATCAAAGATCAATCTCTTTTTTAATATACACGTAGCCATTCCGTGTCCATGGCTACCAACAGAAAAACGTTCCCATGGTTACACCATACACGTAAATTTAAATATATATTTAAAAATCTAAGTCAATTCGAGGTTTAGTTTGTCGCCAACGAAAGACGTCCAATCGGTTTCCTTAATTAATCATCTGCATCCATTGCCAGTCTGCTTGGAAGACGACTCCAACGCGTGTATTCAAATTTAGTAACGACTGCTTCTGTACTGTTCGTGAACAAGTTCTGTTTCAGTGTCAATGGTTGTTTGGGTGAACATTTATGCCTGGAGCAAGCGTTATCGTAGAGATTCTTGAAATGAAACCACTATATGTTATTAACAAATAATATGGACATCAAATTAGTGTACTCGTACATATTATTGGTTTTCAAATATCATGTCTGTAATCACTGCTCTTTGCAATCTTTTAGTTTCTTGACCAAGGATTGAGGTTCAAAACACATTTTGCGGAGTGGCCTCAAACCAGATTTTATGCAAATCTGGTGCTAATTGGATCTGTCATTTTTATTCGATTTATTAATGGCAGCAGATTTGATTTTGGAGCAACACTCGCGCTACCGTCTGCAGTCGCACTTCCTAAACTAAAATATTATCCTGTTGTGATGCACTCACACAGTATCTCGTTTCCAAACTTATTTTGAGTTCCCGAAATGCGACTTCTGTCTTGAGGTTGAATTGTGGCCAAGACGAAAATACTGTTTACGTTAGGTGGAGACTAAAGAATGTGCGTGGCTTGTATTTCAAATCATATTTGATTACAAATTTCTGAAATTTAAAAATGCACTCTATTGGAATAAAAAGTGTATTATTCGTTCGTCGATTGTGTAGCCGAATTAATTACACAAATATTCTTGGCATGGTCGAATGATATTCCATTTTATCCCACTAATAGAAATTCTTGACGATAGCAGTCTTTCGACTTGTCAATTGTGGGTTTCCAATTTTTGTACATCTGTAGTTGCAAATCTCGTTAAAAATTCATTTTTAACGCGAAATGGGAACAATTTTTGTCAATTAGTGTTTCAACTTATCTTTGGTTTTGTCCTAACTTTATTGAAAACATGACCCATCATCTGTCATGACTTCAATGCATATACAATATTTTTGCTATCTTCGAACTTGCTTTATATGTACCTTTTAATTAAATATAATTTGTAATGAATTTAGATATACAGGAGAGAAGAAAATGTTATCGTAAAATCTTTTTAAAATATAAATTGAGAGTGCCGTTCACAAAATAGAGGAAATTTGCAGTTGATCTTGGGTGTCACGTTCAGCAGAAGTTTAGATTCATTACGTAGTCGAGACATTTGGCCGGAGGTCACGTACGTGCTCGACTCATGTTTATTGGCGTCATATTGGCTGGCGCAATCTGTCCACTATTACGGGAATGACGTCACCGGCGTCTTCGCTACACTTTGGTCTATTGATTGATAAAAAAAAGCTTACCTCGATCGCCATGGAGGCCATTGGCATACAAGCTAAAATGCTCGCTGCGTGCAATCGGACAGGAAATTGAACGCATGGAAGCAATTTCTTTTTGTCTGGTCGACTCAAAGAAGTGTCGTGCTAGAACAGAGTTTGGAATTATTCTTTACCATTGAAGCGAGCAACGGAATTATGAGTTGTTGAACAACAAATTTAAAAATTGATTTTCCTTAATTGCCTGCCTCTTTTGACACAAATTCCAATTGAAAACTCTTTATTGCGTTTTTCTGTAACTAAGCCAACTTAAATACACTGGAAAAGTCAAACGCACTTGGTATCTACCACTTGCTGTCTTCAATCGAAATTAATGAACGTGATGGACATCGATATTTGGGCATTTAGGCTTTCTAAAATAGTGAACATTCGGTAAAAGGACCTCACTTTTGAGACACTATCGATTTTTGTCCTTAGAAGAATTTCGTTTAGAGCAAACCTATAAAAAAGATTTCAGTTTCTGATGAAATGGCGGTAGGTTTGAATAATTGTTTAAAAGTTCACAAGTATTATCTATGAATATTTAAATTGTAATGTTGAGTTCGTGTCTTTAAATTTTTTTCTTACGTTGGTTTTTTTTTGGTAATTCTTTTATACTTTTCCCCTATATTGGTGCATTGAATGAACGCTGAAAACCCTTATGGCTCATTGTACGGCTCACCGGGCAACTTGGCTGTTAACTTGCGCATTTTTCCTCCAGTGCTCCGGATATAGCCAATATTCGACTTTTCGATATCAGTCTCCTCTCGATGTGAATCTGGCGTGGTTGTTATTAAATATTCTATTTGCATCCATGATGTCTAGAATGCCAAGTTGATAGAATCTTATTTTTTTCTCTCCCATAAATAGCAGTGCGCTTTCTGCGTGATCTCTTTCTTTTATCGGCGTGGCTTGCTTATGTGATGGGCGAATAAACAAAAGGGAAACATAATCTATCACGGTGATGTGGTTGCATCTTTTTACTCGCGAAGTCGCTGACCTTAGAAATCTTAGCAATATTCTTTCGCAGACGAGCGAGTCTAGACAATTGAATTTATGATATCCTTCAATGTCAGAAATATATTTGATGGCGTTGCTGTAAGTAAATAGAAAATAGGAACATTTATGTTAATGCATTTCGATCTATTCCTTCTTTGTTAGGTACATCGTTTGCGTTCTGCTACGAACAGTTGGAATTCAGTTGCGTTCTGCAATATTGACATTCGTTGAACATTTTACATTTGTGCTTATGACATGGTGTCAGCAATGTTGCAAGACTCATGCGTTTGAATTGTGGATTTTCTTTTAGTTTTAATCAGAACATTTGCGTTCCTTGGAAGATCTACAGTCGGTCCTCTTGATTTGTCCTTATAGGTGTGTTTCGATTCTGATGGGCTTTCCATTTGATTCCAAGGCAAATGCAGTGTCTTTAGTGAACTGTACAGGTCAGGGCACCACCTGAGAGGACTCACAATATTCCTACGATACGAACGGTACTAAGAAGCATTTCATTTGGTTTCTTTTTTTATTTTTATGCTTCACGTACACCCAATGCGCTCGTTCATGGAACGTGTCTGAAATGATAGTCATTGTTCTTTCGTCGGTCGAGCGCGCAGCCCAGCGGCACTACCATGTGTATGTATACACGCACCCGTCAGCCACTAAGAAACAAATGGATCAACAAGAAAAAAAACCCTTTCGTGCTTTCTGTCAAAAAAGGTACTGCTGGCCGCCTGCCACGCGGGTCAGTGTGGCCTCTTCGCGGCTGTGCTCAAAGCTCCGCCAGCTACGTTATCTCATATCCGCCAACTTTTCATTTTTTTTTGTCCAATATTTTTTTTTGTGCCATTCCGCACTGCTGAGATTTTTTTGTCATGTATTTGATAAACGCGAGAAACGGTGAATGGAACTTAAGCTTGCGAACGCCAACGCCAACGTGAGCGATATTATCACGTCATGGCGTTGGTACTTCACTCGCTATATTCGGAAGCGCGACAATTTTTTCGCTGCGAGGCAGCCTCGTCAAACTAAAACTTCTGAAAAGTGTATTCCTACATTTCCCGTTTCTGTTCGCACCTCGATTGCTTTCAGGACAGGAAAGACCTACTTTTGTTTTATAAAAAGTGCAGAAGCACTAGCAGATTCGGGTATTCATTTATCGATAGTTCATTTACGAACATTTTATGGCTATCGCGTGTGACTGAAAAACTGAAACCTCATTCAAACCTCCCGCTTCTCAGTTCCCAATCAAAATGTGGTCACCACATGTTCATATTCGGAGTTCGTCTCGGTATCTATAGACTATGTGATATTTTCTTTATTAAACTAATTTCTCGTAAACGCAGCAACCCAAAGTTCTGAAGTAAGTTGCAGTGGTTATGGCGCTGTGCTACGCTGTTGATGAGCTCTCGAATCACAAACAGTAGTAGTGTTAGATAGTTTAAGTTTAATTGAAGTAGATGCAAAAATGGTGAGGACTTTTACAAGCCAATTCGAAAGAGCGCATGTCGCTAAACAAAGGATCACCGACCTATTTATTACAGCGTTGTATTTATTTGATTTTCCCAGGTGGCACAGTGTCCCAGGAGGAAATGGTAGTTCCGTTTAATACGTTTATGTTGGTATGTGCGTGATCAAAACGCAATGTGTCCCCCCCGACCCCTCGCTTGGTCCAACGCCTTGAGGAGCCGAAAAAGTAATTGCTTGTTGGACGACTCGTATATTTAATCGAACCCTACAATGTTCTTTTTATGGTTTCCCTTTCTTCTCGCAGTGCATCGTCGCCCCCACAAGTTGTAAACACGGGCCCATACTGCACCTTAAGTGAAAGTGATTCGGCCCGACTCTTAAATGCGCGGACTTGATGCGGTCGAATCTCCCAGACCAACTCTTCGGACCCCGTTAGCCCGTGGCCACCAACCGATGAAACAAAAACGCCAACCTTTTACTCACTCACCCGATGGATGTGACAGCGCGATGACATGTGCCTTTGATGACCAACCACCAGGTGGCCCTGATGCTAGGTAAGCCACCTACTCTCTTTGACACTTTCTCCTACACCCAATGGTTCGATTTGTCAAAAAAGAAGCAGGGGGGTCGGAAATCGGGAGGGGGCAGGAGAAAAGGAGGAGGAGGGGAGGGAGGGGGGGGGGGGTAAATGATGAGTTGTTTCTCAGCACAAAGCCCAATTTTTTAAAACTGTTCCTCTTAAATCGAATGTTTTTTGTGTGTCTGAGGTACAAGAAGTGTACGATTTCTGAAAAATTCATGAAAGTTATAATAAAATCGCTCAAAGTACAATTTTTTTTTATAACTTGCAATGAAAACAGTAATTTTTGTGCAATATAGGCGCTAAAAGTTACCACAATTAATGAGAATTTATAACTAATGGCTTAGCGAAGTGCAACTTTAAAAAGAAATTAGGTCCTTAATCGAATACATCGTGTAAAATGATTCTTTGAGATTAAAAGTTACACGTTCTGAAAAATTACAGAAAGCTCATCATGAGATTACGCGGAGCGCAAATTGTTACTTAGATGCGCTAGATCTCTCGATGTTCAAGTGAAGCGCCCATTGCCACAAAAAAGGTTGCCAACCATGTAATCTTTCATTTGTTATAACGAGGGCGTGAGTATTATTTTTTCGGCGCGGATGATCGCTGAGACGCAGCATCCCCAAAACACCAACAAAAATATCTGATTGTAACAACACTGAACTAACTTTGGGATCCAGGATCTTAGCCTCTGACATGAAAGTCTCCAGATTTCGATCGATTTTCGTTTTTTTTACGGTTTGATTTGACCATTCGGTGCTCAGCATGCGCACGTCAAATGGACAATGGGGGTTTCACCTAAATCCTTCTGAGACCCGAATCCAAACGGCGAGAAATTTTCGTTAATGACGGCAGGCTAAATCCCGGTAAAAATTGACGGTCAATAATAAACAACCAGCATAGTTTTGAGCTTGGTCCTTGGAATTGAAATACTGAACACATATAGTGCGTCAATTTATGCGCTTCAAAGTCGATTCTACAGTGGCCTAAATATTTCAATAATTTGTGAATATTGTGACCGCTCCATATAGCTACTCGCTCACATGTCGCCAAAATGCGGGAACTTAGGAAGACTAGGCGACTTCCTGGGGCACATGTGCGACCGAGTGAATGGACCAGCAGGTGTGACAAGTGCGAGTACTGTGCAAGTATAAATGTATTCAATATGATCTACCGCCAGTGGGGAACATGTTTTTTTTCTCTAGCAAATTTACTTTCCGAACAAGAATTCATTTTAAGCTTTGATAACTCCCTATCTCATCCACTTGTCGCCGCCGACGATATATCCGTCGTAATATATATAATAAGGTACTTTACTGGCAGGCGCTATCTACATTTTTTTATTCCAGAAGCACTATAGACTTCCCAATGAGATGGATGGGTAGAAGCCGTAGCGCTGACCTACCGCATTCCACTAAAAAATAGTTGGCTACCATTTTATTATGCAGCACTGCATTTGTATTGTTCTTGGGGAAAATGGATGAAGACATTTATGAACCAGATAAATTAATTCGAACAGTTCGAAATATTAATTTTTTTTTTACAAATCTCAATTTTATGAAATGCTTTTGAAAGTGATCTTGGATATACCTGTATTTTCAGTCGGTGAAACTTGATCTAGATTTCTCCGTCGCTCGTTAACATAGCGTTTTTTCTATCAATAACAATTATATAATTGATGTAAAAGGCCGTAATGGTTGATCCGTAGTCTATCCCCTTTTTCTCTTTGACCCGACATTAAATATATAGCTCTATCGGTAGGTATATGTATATTTTATAGGACATTTTTTATTTCCCTGCTACGCGATAAGTAAACTGTATGACGGGCTCGGTGACGTTTCCGCTGGATCAGCCTTTTTCCAACAGCAGAAGGAGTTTTTTGTGTGGACGACCGGTCGTCTGTATGATGACGTAACTCGGCTCATTTTACCCTAACAAATTTATACGTTTCACCTGTGCCAAAATACATGGCTGCTGCATGTCTGACGTCAGACAATTTATATACGAAGCATTCACTGTTCGAACAATCCAGT
Organism: Mycogona germanica; assembly: GCA_034698785.1. Classification (NCBI taxonomy): domain Eukaryota; kingdom Metazoa; phylum Arthropoda; class Diplopoda; order Chordeumatida; family Chordeumatidae; genus Mycogona; species Mycogona germanica. The sequence goes on from JAQGBY010000005.1 coordinate 71,761, forward strand.
GACTGACAATATTAACCGGTATCTCCGAATACGAGACCGACGAATGTCTGCAACGAAATTAGTCTTCGCTTTTTGGATTAATCTAGCGATTAGTGACTAGATGAAATAAAATAATTAACCTCCTGTGACCTTAGACATCAGATTATTTTTGTTTTAAATATGACATAGGAATAATGCATGCTTTTAAATGTACAGCTAACAGGAAAAAGTATTCTACAAATAACTGAAGTTAAGTTAATCTGAAATTCAGAGTCACTCAAAAATTACTGATCTTCCATTCACCATCTATTTCGAATAAGTTTTGACTACCAAGCAATATTTGGCCGAAATCAAACTTGAAAAACATTGGGGCTACTCAAAATCTTTAAGTTATCAATGACAGACATCCTCTAACCTACTAATGCTGTAACGTCTTGTCTTAATATCTTACAGTAGTCTTGACAAATAATTTTTTAGACGTTTTTTTAAAATTGTTAATACGGATTTTGTTTTTGTCTGGGTAGGGTGTCTTGTTTGGAGAAATATAAGTTAGGCTTGGTGCAACTTCAGCACAGTTTCGATGCACCGAGCGGCTCGACCGATGTTCTGAGGTGGAAATGTCTGGAGCGAATTGGACGCCGTCTGTTTTCCACCAGCGCAATCTAACGTGGGTTATATAGCTCGTTGGCACATCAAGACACACGTGTATATTTTTCTAAATCTCACGCACTTGGGGTGCGAATGCCCTGGAAAAAAACGTATTAAAGCGGCCTCACGAAATGGCTTTTTCTGTCACTATATAAGCTGGAGTGGATGGCCTAGGCGCACTCAAATTTGTTGACATTGATGACCTTTAATATAATGTATATCCATCCGCGGCCGGGTTTTCTTCGGTCGAGCCTTCCGAAATTCGTGAACTGAATTGACACGTACAGAGTACATCTTGTACGGAGTATATAGTATACGAGTTGAGATGTGAGTTCCATCATTTCGACTGCTTGAAAGACGACAACTGCGTCGTTTTTGCCAGACGAGTTATTTTGGCGTTTGTGCGCCAATAAACTGGTGCCAATTTCGAAGATATCCGTTACCTGTTTTGAAAATAAAGATCTTAACTGCGTTTTAACGACGTTTTTCACGAATTCTTTATCATGTTTTTTGCAAATATGACCTCATGTGTATTCTTGATATAATCTTACCATATTTTGGTCCGCTGGCGGTTGTTGTTAGACTTGATTCCTCACACTTTTTCCACCAAATAATAATTATTTTTGCGCATCGTATTTTGGCAGAAATTATGTTTCAATAACTGATACAGAATTTGACGTCTCGATATATGGTACCTATGCTCTCTGAAATGGCGTCGCGCTAAAATAAGTGACATCGATTGTCTCTACGATCGTGGTTGGACGTAGAATATATTTGGTTAATGCTTTCCTGCTAAACCTGTTTTTTTTATTATTTTTGGTTATGGTTATGGGTGCCACCAATTTCTACCCGCTGAAAGTTTATTTTTTTATTATCGCGGTCACCTCGGATATAGTTTCCTGCTCCATTTTGCCACCCTCCCTGTTCTCTAGGCCTAAGTCGGTCTCGCTACCCCCCGCCAACACCTCCCGTTTCGTAATCCCTGTTTGAAGTAGGGCTTATATTTTTCGTTTACTCATTGCGACAGTGTATAAGTAAGTGAACCTGTGAATAAGAAATAGGCTTTCGGCTGCGGAGCAGCTGACAAATTTATTGGCGCTGCTTATAAATCGACACCGACTGCTTCTCCGTCACCTTCCCTGTCGAATTCTGACGATGCTGTATACCTGGAATATGTTCCCGAGACCCCGGCTCCATCCGGTCCATCAATCACAGTTGGCGTGACTGCGGCCCGGCTGATTTGTCGATACTGAGGGGCTGATTCAGACACATGTTCTGCAATTTTATGTGGTATTATGCAAAATTAAATGTGTCGATAATAACTCGACATAACGAGATTTGTATTTCGAGACTTTAAAATCATTATCTAATCACATGTCTGGTCCTGAGAGATCCGACATCGTGAACGGGTATTCAAGTCACCCTACTCGTAAATCGATGGTGGAATTTGTTAATGATTATTTTCGCATTTGTTTCAATGTTCATGGGAACGTCTGCTTGTTCTCCGGAGGACATTCTGGCGAAGCATAATGTATACATACTCTGGTTGGCAATAACTCCGCGCCATTCTCCAACAAAAGCCCTAGCACTCCACCACCCAAATCTCCCGTAGGGAGCTCGCGTGGAAAAATTGCATTGGCGGACGCCCCCAGTGTGCTAAACAGGGAAGAAACGCGCGCGCGAAACATCAAGGTGCGATGAGCTCCTTTTCTATATAGTGAATGACATTGGGTGATGGTAGTGGTGGTGGTGAGGTTGGTGCGTGTACGATTAAATCGGAATTGAAAACCGTTATTTCAATTACACTGCATATACAAAATCCGAATTAGGTTTTATTCTCCTTTCTTGACACTGAGATTCGTCTTACTCCTCCTGGACGACCGTATCATTGATTCAGGTTGCTGCCAACACGAGCAGGTGTCATGATATTCAGTCATGCGCGATAACATTTCGGAAGTGAACGGGAAATTCCAAAATAGACATTTATATGTTTATTCTGGAATGTAGTAAAATCACTATTCAGGTTGGCTCTGTAAGATTGGCGCTGAATTTACTTGTCGACTCCAAAATACTTGTAGCAACAGAAACTTCTAATTTCAGGCCCACAATACGTTTTTAAAATTCATCTTTTCGTTTTCCCATTTGTTTGAGATGTCACTAAGTATCAGTTTCGTATCCAGATGCCATTTTTGGCAAATGTTCTCTTTTTTTGGTGCACATGACTTTTGGGATAAGAAATGTTTTGATGGCAATAATGGTCTAATGTATAAATCCTGTAGCTCAAAAGTAAAGAATATTTATATTGCATTGTTTGATTTGAATTCGACCTTTAGTCCGTTTGAATGAAATTGCCTACTTAGCAGGTCAATGGCATTGCAAGACATTGTGAAACACTTTTTTTCTGGCATCCAAGCTTTATTGGCCAATCACATTTGCATTGTATATTGAGCATACGCAAAATGGTTTCTTCGCCGGGACTCGTCTAGGTCACATATGTCATAAAACGAATAACCAAAAATGTTTATGCCTATTGGAAATGTTGCAGATTACTTGAGTGCAACGATTATAGTTTCCAGCGTGGAGTCAGTCGTCCGACTACTTCCCAGTTTCGAACGTGTGCAGATACATCATGATTGCACAGTGCGAAACGGGGATTAGTAATCCTACTTCACGTTTTTGACGCGCGAAATCCCCCGGGCTTAAGACTGCGCCGCATGAGTTATTTATTGGAACTTTGCAACGGCGACTTCATGTAGTTTTATATAGGAGCACACAAGTTCTCATGCGACCCGGCGTTTTTATTGCATGGACAGATAAATATATTGCGAGCTAACCAAGAAATGACAAATGATCTCTTTTAGTCTCGTGATTTGTTTTAATGAAATGTAAAGTTAGTCAAAGTCACGGTTATCTTGTCGCACTTTTTTTTAAACCAAGGAGTCAGAATAGTTTGGAGATTAAAGGAATTTTCCAGTCATTGTTTAGGCATTTTGTATGCTGCAGAGGGGCTCAAGAAATTTGTGACTATAATTTTCCGCCATTCTGCCAATGCCGTCGCGTTTGGACCTTGGAGAAAAAATTTCCAAAGCCAGATAAGGGGTATTCTCGTATTCTTGAGTCTCAGGAGGAGATGCATCGGGCGCAGATACATTCGAAGTGAAAATCGTTAATTGTGTTGGCGGCGAACTCCAGAAAATCCGATGTTGCTCGATCGAGCTAGCTACTATACAGTTAGGGGATGAGTCGGGTAAGGTGTAAGGGATCGATCATTTTTCTGTAGTTAGGGGATGTTCGTGGCCACAATAGCGAATAATAGTCTTTAGGTCGAACGATGTGTAGTTGTCGAAATCCATTAAGGATTTTTCGCCATTTGTTAAATTAAAAAAACAAAAATATTGATCCTGTTTAAATCCTGTAGTGCAGTGACTACAGTGAAGGGAAATAATAAAAAAATATGCGTTGTTAGGGGATCAACCGATTCATTCGTGAATCAAACAAGCTCCGCACGCCATCATTAGCAATATCGAAAACAATTACTGTAAATATTTTAAAATCGTTGAACCAAAATATTGTACAGTAGAAAAGCAATATCACATAAAGAAACGTTTTTTCCTTAAGCATTAACTTTGACCTCCACAAGAAAACCCCCTTTAGGAAAACTGAGAAAATTATACTTTTACAGTGTAATGAATCAAATTAGTGCAAATTCAGTCATCATGTTTGAGGCCGCTTAACTATAGAATGCCAAGGTGGATGGGGTGGCATCTTCTTGGATACACCCAACAGTTGAAAGTCGAACATCGGCTAATCCTTCGAGGATTTGATTCGCGGGTCTCCCAGGGTTCACGCTGCACTACATGTACTTAAACTTTCTTTTCGGTCGTGCTACTTTTCTGGCAATGTCGGATGACGGCCTCGCGACAACCGGCGACTGCCAAGGGTGGTGGGGACATCGCGATCGATGTAAACAAAGTTTTGCCGCCCGTCGCGTTCAGTTCGTCCGGTTGGAACGGATCGCGGAACGCGAGACGCGCTCAACCACAGATGATAGTGATCGGGATGGCATCGGAAGGCGATCGCTGGCGCCTGTCACTCTGCCGAGCAATAAGAATTTAATCGGATTTGGATAGTCTTAATCGACACCAGCAAAAGCGACGCTGCATTATTTAACTCTTGGTAGGGGGCAAATCGAGACGAACGGACGGTGCAACAAACTCGTGTTTCACTCGAGACGTGAAATTGTTTTTTTTTTTAACGCCTTGCCCTAGCTAAAGAGGGACAACAATATAATATGTGGATTGTTTAGATAATTACATATTTATTGAAATAACGTCTTCATCTGTCTTCGTCGACGTGCCCTGCCTTAGTCGGCTTCCTTTTTATTTTCGAATATTTTGTTACTTTATTTTGTTCCTTTCCGGTATTTCACCGTATTTGGATGAAAATTCCATGTCTTTTCGATTTCTGCATCTCTTAGTTATTTAAAAACAAGTATCAAGACAAAGAGAACAATAGGTCGATCCTTGCCTCTTCTCATCCTCAGTATTTGATTATCAAAGTGTCAGCGTCTCCCCTGCTGTCTGCGTATTTGATAGATTGGACTTTTTTTTCGTAGCTCACCATGTGTAACAAATTGATATTATGGATAAATTTGGCTTCTCTTTCATATGCTGGCCAATCACTTGTTCGTCCTATTTGGCGCCCGGGCTGGCGTCTTTTGTGTTTGCCCCTCTCCATATCGTCGCACCAACACTGCTCTATCGATTATCTGCGCATGGCAATTGACACCACAGGAGCAACGGGGATTATTTTCGTCGCGAATCGAGAAATCGAACGCGGCCCGAACGTCTTTTTTCCTCCCTCTCCCGTATTTTCTAATCTCTCAGGCATTCCCCGTCTGTAATACCAGCGGATAGATAGCTCCACATTATCTCACGAGAAAGCTGCCATTGTCAGCTCGGCATTTGTCTTCGTAATTGTGTAAGTTAACTGCGCGCAATTAAAGCAGACATCCACAGGAGATCATGGAGCGAGTTGCATTGAATCTGTTTATACAACAATTCGCTAGATTTTTGAACAACATCCCTGAATACTGAAACGCTGATATGACATTTCAAAATAAACCGCTATCAACAACTATAGTTTTCATTGGCGCTTACATTATAAAAATATGTATCTCGAAAATTTGAATCTGCTATGTCTGGATAGGATAAGTGCGTCAATTATTCGTGTTAGCGAATCTATTCCTAGATGGCGCTGTGGGGTTAATATCGAAGTAAACTGTTTTCCTTTCTCTGTGTAATATATAATGTACGTGTATAATGTTCCAATGTGTATTAGCTGCCCCTTGTGCACTTGCAATCACTACGAGCAAGGTTAGGTTGGCCGTTAATCGATGCGAATGCTACGGGATGAGATAGTGCCTGGATAGTGATCCGGTGTCAAGCGGGTTACTGTTGATTGTCTCATTCCCGACTAGAATGTGAATCATGGAACATTCGAAACATGAAAATTATAAAGAAAATATTTTGCAGTGCGATGGATCCAAAATATTTTCAAAATTATTGCGAGTTTGTCTCTTGCGCCATTTAGTGTGTCTGAGGATTAAAGAAACTTGCAATTTTCAAATTCTTGAGTACGTCACAGACAATCAATCGTGTCGAATGAACTGATAAGCTTACAAATGTCGTCGAGTTGCAGTTCATGTTACTTCAAAATATGTCGGCATTTAAATTACATATGCACGTTTCGTTTGTAGGTAGATTTATGAACTTGACTTTTTTTTTGTAAAATTCTACTGCTCTTTATGACAATGACGTCTTACGACTATAAGTTCCGATTATTCGCGCCACCATTCAAGCGCGTAATGTCGCCGCAATGACTAACTTGTGTGCCTGCACACGCCCTAAACGATTCCTTCTATGCACCGTCAGAGCACCCTTTCCCAGGCACAGTGCCAATCTGGGTGCCATCGTTTCATTTTTAAGGACTAAAAGCTTTTTGGACTATCGAATTTTGTTGTCCTGGATTTTGAGTACCGAGTGTACTCGAGAGTCTAAAAGTAGACAGGTGAGTCTTACATTTAATGGCGACTGACATGTACCGACGTTAAAATGCTCGTTTCTCCGTGATAAAAACCCCTTTCTTTTACGCACACTCTCTCTTTTTCCTTTTGTCCCGACGCGCCATCTGGTGCTAGACCGCAGTATCGTCTATTGTGGCGAATGAAAGGAGTCTATATAGCGTTGATGGAACCCGTGTTTTGTCTCTCGCATTCTTTTTTTTTATTGTGCGAATCGCCTGTTCATGCAACGTTTGCCGATTTTATTGTCTGTGGCCGCCAAATGGGATGGAGGTGAGCGGACCCTCGACCTCCATAAATAGATCTCAGTTACCCTATTCACAGTGTGCGCTTATAAGCGCTCACTGTGATCGCGCCTATAATAACTTTGAACGCCCTCTTGCGAGCAACTCTGTAACCTTGCTACGCCAAAGTTTGACATGCGTTTGGAAAAACTCAAAAATAGTTTGCCGACAACGTAGCGCCTTTAGGACGCTAGATGGTCGACAGCTTCAGCGAATAGGCGAAGCTCCCCGACTCGCAAATGTATGTTGATGAGGCTTACCTGCTTTCTAGCCTCAAAGCATACCCAGGGGTCTACCTGGTAATTTTGCCTAGCTCAGGTCTGGCGTAGGTAGAGATCTTTAACATGTCCTGATATCGTATAGGCACGGGTCACGATTTACGTCCATTCCGAAACAAGGCGTGAGTAGGAATTTCTCTCGCCCGAAAAATTCCGAAGGTGGCGACCGGAATCGAACCTGCGATACGGGCTTTAGAAGGCAAGCACGCTAACCGATCCGAAATTTCTCGAGGCACAGCCATTTTGCTTCAGTTTTCCGAGGATCATTTTTATGTTCCGGTATACTGGTAAAAATACCATGTATCCGGTAAACGGTACCACTGGTAAAAAGAGGCAATCCGTGCAAAATTATCTTATGGTGGCATGATGACCAAGTCTTATGATTTAAAGATATAGAGTATATTGAGATTTTTTGTTTTATTTTGTGTTATTTGTGCATTAGACTTGAATCTGCGCGTGGATTTTGCGTCGCAAAATCCACCGACGCATTATGGTTTATGCTGTTTTCGCGAACTCCCGAAAATCTATAGGCAATTAGTGCCGTTACAATCGTACACCGAAATTGTTATTCTCCTATCTGACCGTCCGATTACGTCAGTCACGGATCCGGCGAAGCCTCTCCCTCTCTCGCTCTCTCTCTCCCATTTGCCAGGATCGATTGAATTGATAGATTTAAACGCACTGAGGGGCGATTGGTTATACGGAAATGTACGGCCCTCGCGCATATATACAAAGCGAAAGACATTTATTGCGTCGCAACGAGGTCGCTGCCAGCGTTAGAGGGGGGAGTTTGGAATTTCCGATAAAATGTTTAACTGATAGATGCGTGTGGACCTAATTGCGTAATCCAATTATTTCGATTGAGCGTTTACACGCTTCGGCCACGTGTCCAAACTGGCATTTTACATTTGACAGCCGGATGTTTAGGAGTTAAAATTAGCTCTCACGCACCTAATATGCACTGGAAAGCAAAATAGAAAACATGCACTGTAACGTCCTATTCCATTGCGTAGAAATTGACCGCACGCTGCTTTCTGGTTATCTAGCAAGCAATTAGTGGATATGCCCATGCTTAAGAATATTAAATACTTAATGGTATTTTCTACAAATTAAATTTTTCCTAAGTAATGCTTAACTACATTTAAAAAAGGCCCATTCACCGGTAAAGGTAAAGCAAATAACAAAATGGCCGACAAGTTGCATCAATTTTTTTTTCTGAAATAATTTTGAAGTAATCACGTACAGAAAAGCTTCCGGTGAATTATGGGTGACAATCATCGGGTCGATTTTGTATTTTTTCCACGATTGCGGGAAATTACATACATGTACAATTTCATAAGCCGAAATATTTGACGAAAACCTACATATTCAGGTCACCAGTAAACGAGTTTGTATTATTAATCCTATTACAATATCTATTTTTAGCTATTGACTGATGATTGAATTAGACTGGAGTCGCTGGAGTGTGGCACAAAATTCAATTTAATCGAAGCTATGCAAAAATATGAGTTCTATATTTACGAATCGTATTCTGGTCGAGTTAGATCGCTGGGCGTTAACTGTAGTTCAATGATTTACTGTATTTGGAGATTCCCGGAAAATCGAGTATCCTGATAACACTTCATGTTAACACCGAACCAAATGCAATGCGATTCAATGCGAGTTAGTTAGCAACTGCGATTAACTTTACTTTTCCCCATAAACGGACATTAATTGAAACACATCAAGAAAATACAATTAATTCAAACACACGCAGAAGGAAACTAAGGTCATTGCGTAAAAATATGGCATCATTTTCGTTTTCATTTTCATGTCGTTATGTTGAAAATTTAGTTTTCATCAGCTGACCCTTCGATGGTTGGTGAACCTGAACCAGTATTAGCAGTGCCATACCATAACCACCCATACCATCCTCCATGTTTGCTATTTTATCATGGCGATTCGCGAAACTTCTTAGAAATTCCAACGGTCAGATTTGAACCAGTCGTTGGGGATGTTTCTACTACCATTGGCGGTTGTATGATATGCCGAGAACGGCGATCGAATATGAGTTGTTAATCAATAATTTATTACGCCGGGGCCCTAATCGTAGCGTCGGTGCATCAAGGGGTCTTTACGCTGCATGTCACCGCGACAATTCCCCTGCTTATTTATGTTGTTTATTCTTTGTTCTCTAACCTGGAATCGTATAATTTTCTTTTGTCACGCACGTTTTCTAGCCGCTTGGCAATGGGAATTAGGTGAGTGATTACGCTCATTCGCCAGCGCACCCTGACTGAGGAAAGAGAGGGGGAGATACACAATTATGGAGGCTCGCCGTCAATATTTTGAGACATCTTCCTGAGACATGTCGCCTACTTTAAGGCACCAGGAGGAAAACTATTTCAATATGTCAGTATCCTACTGAGACTACGGGGTCTCCTAAATCTGTATGATTGTCCTACCAAGATTCGTTTTGGCATCTAGAAATCTTTTCCGAGTTTTTGTATTCATTTTGTTTAATTCGCGAGTGAGCAGCGAATCGTGACAAACAGGATCTGATCATAAGGAAGCTAATGAATTTTTTTTTGTTCTGTTCTCATTTTGGTTTGTTGTTAAGAGTCTCCCGAACCTATGCTGTACGATGAATGTTATGAATGCCGATGTTCCGCTTCTGAAATATTGGAAAGGGGATGTCTACCGGAAGTTTTCCGATGTTTTTATTGCGAAGGATAGGCTAGAGACTAACAAGTCTGTTAGCTCAGACCTATCAATTGAGTATGACAGGTTTGACAAAATGCGTTGCCTATAATACGCGTACGATGTCACGTATAAAGCTACAGAAACTCACAATATGCGCTGATATATTTACAAACGTGGGAGTCTAAATATAAACAAGGGGGCGGAGGGGATACGTTTCGGCGGTTTCTTTTGTCAATATCCATTCTCTCGATAATTGGTTCCATGCGCGGCTGTCTCCTCGATATAGCTTGACAAGAGCGACTGCGAAATATTAAATTACGGGGAGTACTATATAAACTTCGGCTCTGTAATTTCTACCCCAAGTTTTTATTTTTTTATTTTGTGAAGAATTGACTAGACATCCCTTCCACTTCTGATATGTGAGGCTAGTTGGCTAGCCAACTTAGATACCAATCCGGTTTAAGAAACATTGTAAAGATTTTAATGTTTTTTCTGAAAATTTGAATTGCCTGTCTTATTTTAATTAACCAGAAAAATTATTTATGGATGTATTAAAAAAACAAGGTGGATTTATTTTCAATATGTTTAAAAGTTCCTGTTGTGGTCGTTAGATTAAATCTCTTCGAACACCTTTGAAATTGAAATTTGTGACATCTTAATGTTAATCTCGATTTTCTTTTAATTTAATTTAATATAATCCAAGACCGTGTTATGTTTTTATGTAAGATTATGTAAGATGTAAGTTGTCGCAATCGTGTAATGTTTTCGCGGCATTTCTTTTGAAGAAAATTTATTCGATTGCTCTACCTCGGTGCGAACGGTCTACCATCTTGTGGTTGAACAAAATTGGAGACTTCAGATTCCCCTCTATAAATAACGTCTGTGATTTGGATTGACAGGAGAGGAGGACCGCGGCCGTCTCCAAAACACAGCGATCGGAACAAACGCCAACGGAATGTCGTCCAAGTCAGGCAAATGTTTAGTAGGCCGATCTGTGGTCGATTCCGTCTATCCGGAGATTCCATTTGGACCAATTTATAAGTGGAGCTATCTAAAATGAAATGATGGCGTGCCGTCTTAAAATCATTACAAACCACTGACGCACGAGCGTGGACCGTTCAGATTCCAATGTTTGGAAACAGGAGGTTTTATTTCTTGTTAATTATGGAATCTTTCGGAGACACGAATCTAAATCGGAAGAGTTACCCGACTCTTGCAATTTCGTATGTTGCTATCCTTTTTCGGTGGCGTTTCTAATTTATTGCACTGTTTTGGTGTGCGTGTCTCGACCAATTATCATCAGTTCACGCTTCGATGGCCCACAATCAGGTTTCCATAGATTTGTGTTGTTTCAACGGAAATTGATGTTGTTCGGATAACTGTCACTTTTATTGATGCTCGGGGTGGTTGTCTGTGTACTTAAACGATGATTTATATACCGAGATAGATTTATTATAATCTTGAAAAATGCTGCTGCGCTGTGTGCTGTATGTTCGATGCGCGGACTTGTCCTGCCCCAGCTCACCGACGAGCGATGTACAATATGTTCGTATCCACCTGAGACCAGTGTACGTATATCGATTTTCAAAATGATTTCGTCTACCTGAGAAAATAAATATTGCCGTGTTGAGAAGTTCCTTTTCTAAAGCGAGATCTGTTACCATACTGGAAAAGCGGAGTGTTAAAATAAATACAGTAGGTCTAGATTAAAAATTAGTTCAATTAAAAACGTAAAATGTCGTTCTTTCTGGGGATTCGAACTGTGCTCTATTTAAAACAGAGTATATAGAGTTATATGCGATTTTAATTTGGTTTTCTGTCAGTTCATCTGGGATAAACCAGGCCACCAAAAGTATTCGTGAGCACCGTTTCCCAGGAGGCCACGATGCTATACTAGACGGTTTGATCCGCGCACTATCTATGTACTCTGTTATCTCAGGGACCCAACATCGATCTTCAAAGTTTAGATCTTGCTATGTTCGTTTGTGTGTGCTCCCAAGAGACAAGGTAGCCCAACGTCAATTCTCGATGGGCCGCAAATTACTTAAAATCAATAGTATCGCAGTTTATCATTATCGATCAAAAACGTAATCTGCCGTCAATTCAGCATTGGCTTAACGTTTGTTGACTTGTTTTACAAATATCTGTGGTCCGATTCCCAACTGCATCCATTTTTGGTTCCAATTGGTCGATTGTTTTACCCGAAGCAGAGCCACCAGCATATGCGCTGGTGAAAAGGTGAAAACAACTATAAATAAATTTGTATTGATATTGTTGTTTTACTGTTTCTTAGTTACCGGTGCTCCCAAACACTGTTAGTCTGGATTGACCTCTGTTAGTATTTATTTCGGTGCTGTACTGAGTTTTCCATTCCACCAATGGTAATGTTCTTTCCTCCTCTAATTAGTGTACTTTGTATAACATGGATATTCCATTATTTTTAAAATATTTCATTTTTTTATGAAGCCTGTTCAGCGGATCTTGAAAGGCACTTTTCATCAGAGAGCCTCTTGTTGAATAACCCATGTGACCTGTTCTCCCGGATATGGTTGCATCTTTCAAGACTATGGATTCTGCACGGAGTGATATAACGGTGCACCAGGCTGTAGAAAAATTGTACCATTTGAAAATTTCGCCACACAAAAGAATTTTAGTACGCGCGATTAAAAGCAATTCCAGTCAAAAAGTAAAAGATTAACGGCGCCCAGTAGTGTAGGTCTGTGAACCGGCTACCATAAATAAATTATTTCATTTGTGCTATATACACAGTTTATACGATTTCCGGATGGTGACATTTCAAATTATGTATTACAGTTATCAGGTTTCAAAACGTTGGGTTTAAAGTGTACTTTTAAAGTAGTATTTTAAATTGGAATTGAACGACTGTCAAATTTACACTCATTTTATTTTCGCCTTCAGTCGCTGTTTCTTTACGGCTCATCATTTTCATAGCTCGTAGACGGCAATTATAATTCCGTCCAATTCATTTATGGTCCATTTAATGGTGATTGAAATACGAGTTCCGGTAGGGAACACAGCGTGCTACAAATTATAATTAACTCTGTTATTATAACGTTTCATTTGTTTATTAGTTAGCATGGAATAATAACCGCACTATTAAAATTCACGACTATACTCGAGGTTAAAAGTAGTGTGGGCTGGCCTTAACCACTGCCACAGATTGTCGTAGATATATTGTTATTCTTTCCCCCCCCCCTTTGAGCTTCGCAAATATAATTTGTGATTCGACTACCGTAATTGTATCGGTTATCGATAGCTTTGATCAATTTTTAAGAGGAAAAGAAAACTAGACAACAGCTGCATCAGCTCAAACTCATCTTGCGACAGATTTCTTCTCTTTTTTTTGTGTGTGTGGTGTCTCGCCAATATGAGCCTCCCATTTTATCTGCTTTGACGCCGACAACTCAATCGGAAGCACGACGAAGAGATATCCGAGCAGTGACGCCCAAACTTTGAACGTCCAACGTTTGTTTTCACATTCATTGTTCTTAAAGAAACGAGTCCGTCGTTAAGCCGTTTTGAAATGCAATGATTCGTTTCTTCGTATTTTTGTAATTAGGCAATGCCGAAAGTTTGCTTTCTTTGGTAAGAATTCTGATTTTCATTTGATTTTGTCTCATAACTCTTTATTAACTGTGGTTAAATCCTAATGTTTGCAATTGAAATTACAATTGGCGGAGGGATCTATGGCAGAGGTCAATAGACGCGTTTTCGCAATTTAATAATGATAATGCATTGGCGTGCCTATTGTCCTAGGTTACGCACTAATATTTCATGGGTACCCTGTATTGAATCCCGTATACCGGAGAGAACCATGGTTTAGGTTTTGCGGCTGCCTTTTTAATAGGCACAGACTGAGCAACGTCGAGCAATACGTTTGGCGCGTTTTTACAAGTCGCATTGTTGGGTTTCGTGTAACGAAGTTTACCACTTTGGCTGGGGTCCAAATACCACGTTAATAGGACAAAAGGTGAATTCGACATAGGGGTTGCACCAAAGTGCGCAGAGGACGTGGTGGCCTACCGGCGTATAACCGAACACTCATACACGACGAGGAAGATCCGAAAATACCCCTGTTTCAAGCAAATTCCAAAATTTCATCGAACTTGCAGATTATCCATAAGGTTGTAAGTTGTAAATCATCAGTTTTTGGCAGTTTTTAATCATTTTCTATTGACCAGGATTATTCGCGATCACTCAAGATATTTGAATGCCACAAAATGATGTTTTTCTTCAAAAACTTCAAAAACAGGAGGCGTTAATCTGGAATACTCTCCTCCCTAAGTTGGTTTTCCATAACTCGGTTTGAAAGAAAGTTCTTTATGACTTTTGGATTTTCCCTCTGGTATCAATTCGACTTTCCAATAATAATAATTCTTTCTTTTCAACGCAACGTTAGACTTTTCCACTTTCCCCTCTTTCTCCGGGGCTGGTCCTGTACGTGTACTAGGCGTGGTCTCTCCACCGCGCCCGTATACAGGTCATCGGCGTGGGGGTCAGAGTCGAGCCCCACTCGCCCATTCCACCATTCGGTTCTGCCCCATCCACTCGAGAAAAGCTAGCGGCATCTCTGGCAGCCTTATTATACAGAGTATATATATCAAGAACTTGCCTACAGAGGGTGTGGCGATCGATCTGATTGCATGGCATCAACGGATCTTACTGATACAGTGGGCGAAGTAGCTATGCATTACTAAGAATCGCATTTTTAGGTTCTAAAAATATCCTTCAATTCTTTTAAAGCTATTTCTTGAGATATTCCTTTTTTTCTGATCACACTCCACTTTGAGGGAGACATAAATTCAACGAAATTATTTACCTAAATCTATCATTCCAAGTGAATTCTTCACCTTTCCGAGACAGTAAATATAGATTAGGCTAGTACCGTTAAAATAGCATGCATTAAGCATTCAAACCTACAAATCTCGTACTTTCAGTATTTATTACCTATTCCCCCTCACCATTACTTTCTACTTCGCCTACCCGCGCGATATGACATTAACTGGGTTTGACAACCAACACATGTTAGTGGGGAGAAAAAAAGATTTGCTTTTTTGTTAAATTCTGCCTCGGGAAGTGCGATAGGCGGTGTGTCATTTTTTTATTTTGTTCAACACGCGGCACCTTTTCCCCATGCATAATGCAAGGTAGCGTTGCTGGAGGGGGGGGGGAGGGAAATATGTAACGGTAAATCTCTGAATAAAAAACACAGCCATCAAATGTGATGCGGAAGATGATATCGAAGTGCGAAGTAATGTGTCGAAGCCGGTGGATGATGGGCGGATACGGTTGCGCGCCTTTTTCGTGTAACCGTATCGCCACCTATCGACGTTAGTGTCGAGCTCCGGCGTAATTCAGGTCAACGAGATTCACTGAAAACCTGTTGTGATGAAATGGAGTGGCGTATTCCCTGTCCCGCCTCAGCACTCTCTTTGAGTTGATGGACGAACAGACGTTTCCCGACTTTATCCGGGACCTTTATAGTATTGGCTGTGTAAAAGTGATTGGTTGGGGAAACCTTTTGCAGTTGACGGTTCCCTATTAAATGAATTCGCATTACACAATAAGTGGAGCGTTATTTACTCGTAATTATGATATTCCCCCTGGACACCACTATTTCGGATGCCGTCTGGTAGCGTTTTCAGATTGAACAGGTTGATTCGTCTCAGTTATAGTGTCAATACAGACTATACATGATCTGAGAGCTATCGAAGGTACTAATTTAATTTTACTAAATCCCATTTGGCGTTCCCAGCGCTCCTAGCGGCGATTGTAAACTGGATTGACAATTGCAACCCTGTATAGTGTGATTTGTGAACTTTTGAAATGAGGGTCACCTAAGTCTCTTTCGCTGGAGGCTACCCCTTATAGGATTGCAATCACTGCTGACAAGAGAATTAACCGTTGCTCATATTGTTTGAGCGGATATAGTTTCTTTTGACATAGCAGAAAGCACACATATATGGCTTAAAGGTCTTATGAATGGGTCGCATACTAAGTACATCATGTCGCAGAAATGCTGCACGCGTTGAAGGTTGTTCGCATTCCCGAATAGCTAAGCTTTCTTACTTTGAGGTTGTCATTTACTGTAGAAAGCTTTACTTCTACCCTATGGATGGACGACCGTGATAGTCGATATGTTTTGCCTAACGACGTGGGCGCGCAAACACGCGAAGAGCACTCGTGAACTCGAGTGTTGGGTTGGATAGCGATATGTAAAAACTGTTGGCAAACTCAGACACACCATTTGTGACACCATTTCTTTGACCGTGGCTGCTGTGGCTGTTTCCTTTTTTTCCCTCCATGTCTGGCCAAGTTGGCAAGACGATGCCATCATACACACACCGATGGAGGATTGAGTGAGAAAGAGAAGGGGAGAGAGATAGAGAAAAAAGAAATGCAAAGTGCTTTTTTTCTACATCAATACGAACTACGTCAAAGGAGACGGATTATGTTTGTACAACGAACAAGGGAGTGTAAGCTACCATTTAGGCTGCAAACGACCACTCCGACGTTTCCTAAATAAACTTCGCCCGCAGTAGCCAAATATTCGTCTAGCGAACGAAAAATATATGACTCAATACAGAGTATCATTGGAGATGGTCTGGGGCGTGCCTGTCGGGGGACAAGCTTGGACTACTTTGTTCTCGAGAGTAACCAACCGGAGAGGAAACACTCCTAAGATCCAAGCCAATTTCAATAATTTCCATCCAGTTACCAAACAAATCAAACAAATAAATGTGGTTACTTGCATTTGAATATTATTTCATTTGCACAAATTTAAGTCTTTATTTTACATTGCTACGCTCTCTGTTCACGCAAAATGCTGGCGGTGGTGCGAGTGTGAAATATATTTCAGAAATTTAATTGTGTACCATCACCACTCAACCCAAGCTGTGCCTCCTGCCCAGTCAAAAAAATAATTAACAGGGTTGGTATCTGGATATCCGAAACCCTTTTATTTTCATTTCGACGTTAGGTCGCAGTGGGTGTAATGCGAACACCTGAGGAATTCTTGTGAGGAATCTCTTAGTGTCTATTGAAGTGGTTAGTTGAACATTGCCCATATTCGTCGAACTGACTTATGACACCATCGTGTACACATGTAGTAGGCGTTTCCATATAGATTATCAGGCGATCTTACTTTCCCAGTTTTAGTTCCACTTATATTTGAGATTTGAGAACCTTCGAAACTCTTAAGAGAATTGACAACTATCTTCTCGAATGCGTGGACTAATTATTTTTTCTATGCTACGCTGTAGGAAAGGAGTGAATCTCGTGTTGCACTATGGGTAGAGCGTCGTAGAGTGTAGCATTCTTTTTAATATCGCTATTCGAATGCGCGACCGTTGTTAATAAGTGATTAGTTTGCTGTATTGCAGTTTTCATTCGTCTATTCGTAGCCACCCTGTATCTGCATTATTTATGCCACTGATTTATGACGGCTGGCGCTGTTTCTTCGAAGCTGTTTTGAAAGTTGATTTATATGAGACGGTGTCGCTTAAATATTGATTTGGGTCTCTGAATTGCCAAGGGCGAGACGTGTGGTCGCCCCTGAATCCCCTGGGAGAGCCCCTCGGCGAGACTGTGTGCGGTTGCACGCATGTCGGTCGGGGAGTGATTTCTACGCACCCGGGCGCTCAGCAACGTCTTGACGTAAATCAGAGCGATGGGTTGGAATGAATACTGCAAATGCTGTTTAGCTATCCACCAGGCATTTATAGAAAAGTTTTGTGGTCTACACTAACGCTGAAAGTGACCCCTGTTCACTCAGAAAACGACCCTACCAATATATTCCAGGACAATCTCTCGTGTCAGATTAAGTGCCAAGTGGCTGAGCTTGTTGGTGGTCCAAATCCATGACGTCGCGCCTTGACATTCTCAATGGTCTCTCATCAGCCCTACTAATTTTTAATTTTCTTTGTAATAATTGTTTTCCCTATATATACTTGTTTATCGAGTATATTCGCACACGCCCAATACAGTAAAATATGCACACACAAAAATGGGTGCCTGGAGCGGAGGCGTAAAACGTTGGCAAAGGCATGCCATGACAAAAGCTCCCCATGATGCTGTACCGCAGTGCACGCCATTTTGTGACGTTGGCATGGTCGAGCAACAGCAAGTTACATACATGTGCAATTGCTGGTTTTGAGTGTAAAAATTGTTTAATAAGTATTTAGTGTTTTTCTGTATCATCATTATCATCAGTAAGTATGTATTTCCCATTCATAAATTCATATTAACCTACGTAGTAATACATATACAGGTGTAAAGTAGCTTTTCTTTGTTTCTAAACATTTATTTTTATTTATTTTTCATTTATTTGTAACAACGCTGCTCAAATATTATTGTAAAAGTCATAAAAGTGGCTAAATTGTTTTTCCTGTTCCGAACTGGTTGCAGAAAAGTATACATTCCGTTCCTCTGACTTGCCGTCGCAAATGACGGGAAAGAGGCTTAAATATTTATCTGACGTTCATTATAATATTCAGTCGATCCTCTGGTGCGTTATACTTTTCTGTTAGTTATCCACGTAGAACCTACTGTATAGACAACGGAAATTTGGACGCTGCCAAAAGATGGACTGCCACAGTGTTTCGGGAAATTTTGGTTTATCAGATAGTACACCCCACCCCATCTTTGCCTTATTGCTCCCAATTATCCTCTGGAAGCCCATGGTGCATGTTAGAAGTAATTTTTAAAAGATGTATTCATTACTGCAATCACAGTTGGATGCATTTTTACGACTTTTGAGGCAAGCAATAAGTTTTTGCAGTTCTCAAGAATATTTTCACTTTGTCAGGATCATAAGAAATCTTATATTATCACTTATCTATGAAATGATGTTCAGCTGTCACTGGAATGAATTTTTCCTATGTTAAAATTTGTAACGTTTCTCATTTATGTTTTTGCCTATTTTACCTTTCCATTATGATTAATCCTTACTAGGTTTGGAAACTTATAATTTTTAGAACTCCTACTTCGAGTGGATTGTTTGGTTCGGGGTTTAGAGTCTCAAGAGGACATTCATCACTACCTCCGGCGCCCGTGTGCATTGCCACCCCAATCATAAAATCAATGTTCGATCTCTCGTCCGGATCTAGGCTAATTACGGACACGGATTTACTGAGTGGTTAGGGAAGCACGAGGAGCTATGGGGAAACTCTGCGTTGGGATGATGGGAGGGGAGGAGAGGCTAGAGGGAATGGATGGTGTGTGTGGGCGGTCTGGTTGGCTGCCAACACCAAAAAGCTTTGTCCTATTTGGATCACGCGACGATACACGGTGGTGTCGAGGAGGAGCGCGCGCGGGGCCACTGCTCGCCGAAGTAACGGGTGGAGGGCCACAAAAAAGAAACAAATCGGTGCGCGGCCCGGGGTTGGCCAACCTGCGACACATTTTGATGGGGTTTATCCGACCCTTAACAACTTTTATTTGAGCGTCGGAAAAAGAGATCTTAGATGTGGTGAGTCCAGGACCGTTCTTTATCAAAGACTGGGTCGACAGGGTGAAGTCATTCGGAAATAGATTTTAAAAATAAATAAAATAGGTATTCATTTAAAAATATTATATTGAAATAGTAAATTCAATGAGCCCACTTAACATCGGCGCGACGCTCGAGAACTACGCGTGCTCTGGTTCGCACTCTGAACCTTTCCGAGGCCAGATCTTCAGCATATGGTCGTCTTTACTGGGTCTATGATTATCCAGAAGTCTTGTACAGTCTCTGTGGCGTCATTTCTCGTTGCCAACTTAGGTTTTACTAATGCCGAAAATGAATGCCATATCGCGGAATTCTCCGGCGCGCGGCACCCGCGACATCAAAAGAAATGCGATCCACGAAGCCCGCATGATAAACCACTCCCACACGAAATTTGTTTCTCATAATCTAATTTCTCGAAATCCGCAACTCCCATTACTGCGTAATAAAATTAAAAGTTCCGCACATATTTCTGCATACCATTCTAATGTGGAGAATGCCGCGTTGCAAATAGTTTATGAACAATCGCACGAATAACAAAAATCCCAATGTGCGTCACCATTTATATTAATGCATCTGCAAATATACATGTAGTTGTAAATATACATACACTTACTCCTGGATACAATTGGCTTTTAAAATAGTTTTTAAAATTTATATGTGAATGCCTGTTTGCTTTGCCATGTCAATTTATTAATATTCGTACTGTACATGTAGTTTTGCAATGAAGCAGTTATTACAAGTTCAGATTGTGACAAAGTGAAATTAGTTTGTTTTCACCTATTTTTTAGGTTTCTCACAATTATATTTAAATGTGTGAATATTAAACATCACCACAGCTATTTTTAGAATATCATATTCTATATTAGAACGGCTGCCTTATTCATGTCTCATATTATGTTATCCTTTACACATTCAGGGTGTACCCCCAATGACTTCTTCGCTATTTAAAATATGCAAAGATAAAAGGGTAGGCGTAGTTCTTGGCCCATTTAGACACGCCTTTCCAATGCAAATCTCAAAGTAATTCTGACTGAAGATAGGGTTCCTAGTGCGCTTGGTGGTTGTCCCATTTGGCCGCGATGGAAACTGGTTGTCGGGCATTTAGGGCAATTATCGACATGGCCGATGTTGCCATCGGTATTTGTGGTAGCATTGCGTACGTGTAAAACGCCGCCCACCCCACACAGTAGGGAATTTCCTATTGACGTGCCACGCGCTCGCAACGCATTATATCTGGTCCGACCTGTGTGGACCAGATACTGGAACGTCTGGCAGACATCCAAAATTTTAATTTGATGAATGTTCGTCGTGTTTGAAGCAGGGGATATTTCACGTGAGGTCTGGAGCTATATTTTCAAGTTTCAGTTAAGTTAACTCGATCAGAACAATATTTTTCTACGAGTTTTTTCTCTGGCATAATATTCAGAAAGTTTTCCAGAAATTTTTAATTAGCACTGCAGAAAGCCGCTGGTTTTTAACATATTATATTTACTTCAAGTTCCCAAAATTTTAGAATGGTCTTATTCATTACTATTTATACGGTTATCGTCGTAGGATTATTAAAATAGCTGCGTGATTGAAGTGGAAACAATACTCAATCGCTTTGCAGTGAGAATAGAAAACAGTGTTTCTTTAAAAATTTGACTGTAGATCGAACATTTTTTATTCCAATCAACTGTAGTCAACCGCAATACAGGCGTTACCTACCTCTCATGGTGCTTAGGCACTATGCGAGGGGCCCGACCAGTACCCAGGGATCGAAATTTTCGAGAGCCCGCGCCGGGAATCGAACCTGGGACCGCCGAGCTACAGTCAGTATTTAAATTACTAGTATAGAGTAATACACGCCAATGTATTCGAAAATTGATTTGGAGTATTTAAATTGTTCACTATCAGATGTCAATTATGATTTTAAATCGATCTACAACAGTTCAGATTTTTTGTGATGCAACTAAGACAATTTTTTTTATTAAATAAGGGGATGTCACAACGTAAATTCAGTTTCATCTAAGCACTGAGGGGTACAGAATCTTCCTGTTGTGATCCGTCACTTCAGTGAATTCATCACCATCATCATCATCATCTCTAACCGGATATCAATTGATTGAACTTGACGAGCCTCGGCACATATGAAAGTATATTTGATGGCTCTCAAAAATGTACACCCGATCTTGGTTGGAGTACCACTGTGCGATGGGATCTTGCAGCACTGTCCCAAACTTTTGCAGTTCAACTCCATTTGTTATCCAGTTAGCCCGATATTTGACAGGCTTTCGGTGGGACACCTAAGATAGGCGATCAAAAGATGACAGAACTCATTTCTCAACACAGTCATTTTGTTAAAAAAAAAACAGTTTCTCTTTTCCATGTATTCGAGCACTTACTTTGATAGTGAAGCCCGAAATAAATACTGTAAGTAGTAAAAAAAAGGAATAAGTCGCAGCCAGACTTTCGATTTCTGTTATGATATTCGATTTAAAATGTTGGCCTGATTCATTTTGATTACATAATATCGCTACATTCAATTTGTTAAGGCTTGGGGCATTGGTCAACATTTGATCAATTCATTTGATTAGTATGTAGTTTTTTAAGTTGTCTTCCACGGGACAGTGTGCAGTGTTGTTATACTCTGTATTGACGTTAAAATCCACTGATCGTCGTTCGACCGTTATGGTGACCTACCGTCCAACCTTCGTGTCACTCACAGCCGATATTAGCTGTCGACTTAGATGGCCTTTTTATTTCCCTTGGAACATACTTACCCGCGTTACACAGTAGCCGCCTACACCCTGCCGCTCGTCAATGTCATCGTAAGGGACAAAAGGGGTTCAATGCTGTCAGATTGCGATGCCATGTCGATTTTTGTTAATCGGTTAGCTGAGTTTTGTGGGCTTCTTGGAACTGGAATAATCAATGATCTGATAGTGGAGAGTGGAACGGAAAAATTCTATGGTTTTCAGAAATATCGATTCTATCAATAGTTGATTGTATATGGAGTTTGTCACTACACGGTATTTGTCTAGTCAGGATCCTTTATTCCATCAATATTTTAAAACTGAGTGACTCCTATCGCAATGTTGATGTCATTACATAAAAGCTTTCGTCTTTGATCTATTGTCACATTTGGCCACCGCTCCTAAATTTATGCGGTATTCGATGTTTAACTAAGAAATATGTTGGTTTAATCATGGAGTCATGCTAACTATGAAAGCAAATAAGGTGAAAACTGTATTGCCTTGAATGGCTTTACTACAGGGTAAATCTGAAACTATGGACACCTTTTATTATTATACTGTTGAGCGCCGATCATGAATAAATCATCATGAATAGCCGAAAATGGATAACAACATCGATGCTGTTAACGAGCTTGTGCAAAGTCAAGAAGGACATCCGCAAACACGCCTTTCCCAGCGTTAAATTGCTCATCAGATAGGCATTTCTCGAACTTATGTGGGCAGAATCATAGCTAAAAATTGTCGGTTGACATGTTTTAAGAAACTTCGGGCTACTGAGTTGACTGAGCAAAACAAAGTGTCGCATAAAGTTTGTGCCATATGTGATCGCAGATGAAAAGCTTTTTACTTCTGCTCGGCCGACTAATAATCAGAATGATTGGGTGATTCCTCGCATGACACAAGAAAAAGAAGCAAAATCAGAAGGCGTGGAATGAGCTCGACCAGCGGACAATTGATGCAACAATTAGAAAGTGGCGCACCCGACTTCACGCATGTGTTAATGCTGGTAGCGGTAATTTTGAACATCGTCAGCATCGTCACCATCATTTTGGTAAATCTGTTGACGTCAATTGTACAAAATTTCATAATAATCCGACTATTTTTGGCCGACTTGTTAGAAATAATAAAAGGGGTCAATAGTTTCAGGTTCAACCTGTATTGATGAGCGAATTTGGGAAGAACCTTTTTCCATAATTTCAAAGGATGGTAGTAATTTGAGTTATTTTTCAAAACTTTGTTTCTGTTTACAGGAATGAGCATTACTCAATTCCATGTATTGGCGTACTGGCCAAAGATATGCTATAAATATAAAATTTTAGCTCAACATTGTGAATGCTGCTTGTGTTGGCGCTCGCTCGCAAATCTTTTTATTGTGTTTCCTATCTGCTCCACGCTGGTGGCGGTATGTGACGGAGGCGGCCATCGTCATTCTGGTTCCACCGTATCTCTTTGATCATTAAAACCATTGAAGACTGGTCATTGTTGAAGATCACCGACGTTGACAACAGACCATGGCACGTCCGCCGGATGCTCTCAACCATGTCGTCACTAGGCCCTCGCACTAACCTGAAGGCCCACACACCAGGGCTTTCTGATTATTTTTACATCAACCAAGTCGTCACTAGGCACTCGCACTAACCTGAAGGCCCGCACACCAATGCTCTATGATTTGCAACAACTTTAATAAGCAAAAGTGTGAAGTCCGTTCTCAAATATGTTAGCAAAACTAAAAATATTGGCATGATTAATTCCATTCATTCTTGATGCAAAAACCTCTAGCTTTTTTCCAATGCTATGATGATGCTCAGATGAGTTAATTATACTGTACATGCTCAAATTATAATGAGCTATTGTATAATTACTATGGACGCGTCTCAGGAATTCCAAATCATATTATAGGCACTTGAAAGATGGGTCTTGGATCATAGTTCATTATATAGCTCTATAGGAAGGCTTTATTGGTCTTACTGCACTTGTACCGCTGTGCTTTTAATAGCTTTTAATACAATAGTTTTTATCACTGGATAACAGCTATTCTTATGTATTGCAATACGCAGTTAATCGTGTATTTCCTCTGAATCTTGGATGAGTAAAAACATGATTGGGACTGGATTTTATATAAAATATTGTTGATGCAATGTGTCAATGAGAATTTGTGGTGCTAATGGATTAGATGCTGCAAGGCATGGTGTTAATTATGTCATGGCCTCGCCTTATGTCATCGCGATGGCCTGTCAAGAACTGACGCGAGCGCCGCTCCCTCGATGATCACATGAAGTAGTGACATTTTGTATATGATTGGACGGGCTCATGTTGTAAGTATACGCGATGGGCGCATATTGCGAGCCCACAGAGCGCATATTGAATATACTGTAGTATCTGAGTTCGTCGTTTGTCGGCCGTTTATCGATTTTTATACTCATATTGTATCGTGTATTGATCGTTTGGCCGGCGGATGGAAATGCTAAAGCAGTGTGCTGCTCCTGACTTTGGCAATCACTGCTTGCACCGATATGTGTAGCGTTCCCTTTGCCTCGGTCGATTTTCAAGTATATCCAGGACATTATTTGTGTCCTTATAAGATTTTACCTGTGTATTTTTTACGTGCGTCTGAAAAACCGTCAATCGGATCAGTCGATTGAGCCATGCGCGGAAAAGGAAAATTTGGTTTCCAAAATTGTTCTGACGTGCGCACTCCTGGTGCTGATGTTTATGCATCGGAGAGGCGTTTGGTGAATTCGGACGTTCGTGGTCGCCCAAATTGTCAACAATGCGCGACCATGTTTATAAGCCGTTTGTAAGCAGATTTGTCCAGCCAGCTATGGGTTTGTTGTGTTAATGGTCGAGCACCGAGTTGACCGGCGAGGTTTAGTGTGTGATGCGAGCGGGGGAGTCTCATCTGATTGAATGCGTATTGTCGATGGACCAGCGCAGTGGTGGGCGAATGGTGGTGCGTTGATATTTTGGGAATCAATTCGGTGGGCGTCACTAGCTTTGACTAGTTATCTTTTACAACGACAAATTCATTTCGGTTTCAAGCCAAGGTTAAAAATATGTTTCTGTTTCTTTTCGAATAAGAAACTTGTAATAAATTACCAGACAGACGAGAGTAATAAATTTCACTTCCTTTAATTGTTACAAATTTACTTTTTATCAAGCTTATTGTAATTTTTTATAAACGTCCTGGTGTCATGTCTCCTCCATAGACCAAATTGTTCTTTTCTTTAGTTATAAAGGTTTATCACCTTTGTTTAGCTCATCGTATCAATGTTTCCCTTTCCCGCGTCATCTTTCAAGCGTCATCATGCTCACGGCTCATCTTGCACAGCAATCTTCCTGATACCCCGATACTTGCATGAGTTTGTTTCAACATGTGCTAAGATTCCTTGCAAAAGGACATCTCATTTTCATGTGCACAGATGTCTCAGGCGGATGTATCTGTTGCTGTTGGAATGGCGAGCGAGTCCGCCCTTCTCCTTTAGACGTTCCCATCTACTGTATATGCACGCAAAACGAAAACGACAAGAGTGCTAATCTTCAAAGGAAAAGCCCGACGCACTTCCGGACATACAACGTTTCTCCTGAATGTCTTTGCTTTTCAAGAAAAAATGCGATTGCGAGGGTCGTTCGTTAAATAATTGAGTCTCTTTTTACGATCGCGTCAATCCTGTGTTTTCTGAGCGAACGAAGTACCGAAAATGCGAGTACAGCCTTACCAAGTCATAATATAAAAGTGTGGCAAAGGCAAGCCTTTTTTCGCCTTAAATGTGCTCTTCAATGCTCAAGTGGTCCCAGGAGCGTTCAAGCGTTCTTATTAACTCGTATCCATATTATTTCTTGAGCCCGAGGCTATATCTTTTTCATCAGTGCGCGGAAATCTCCAGACGATCTCTGGGTTTACCTTCGCTATACTGATTCGGGCGGAATATATTTCACCGCCAAATTCAATCTCGAATTCTGCGCGTGTGGAAGTCAGAAGCTTCCCGTCTGCTCACATGTGGACGTTGTTAGGCCAAAAGAAAAGCTCCCGTGAAAAATCCTATTGAAACAAATCGTATCTCCTATTGAGACCTCAGTGGGATTACTTTTTCATGTAAGTCACTTTGATGAAAGTAAACGTTTACCCAAATTGGGGTATCGGAAAAATCATACAAATTAAAGACTACTCTTGCGTTAAAACTTGAAAGATGATTCAATTTTTTGTTTTAATTTTAATTTTAATCCCCTATTTTAATTTTTTAACAGTGACATCGTTTAAAACTTCAGACGAAATTATACATTTTTTTTGGAATATTCGTGAGTTACACCAGTATGATACGTACTTCGCGACAGCGCTGTTTGGTCACACGTTGGTTACAGTGTCTGGCCTTTATTTCTCATTTCTATTTATCTCCGGTGTCACCTTACACTCCGTTTCGTGGCCACCAAATAATTAACTGCCCACGCACGAGTACGTGCCCAGCGAGACGAAGGTGACTGTGTAATTAATTAACTCGCGAAGGAGATTAAGCGCCAAAGCCAACAGGTATTCCGCGTCAGCGCTGCTCGTTGAAAATCCTACTCGGTCGAACGCTCTGCGCTGCTCCAACCAATTCCGACCGTTTTCTATTGCATACACATAGCAAGAGGGTATACAGAATATGACTTTCACTGAATTGAATTTGAAGGTTATATTTTTTAGAGGTTTTCAATGAGATTTTTTATTTTTTAAACGTTTGAATGGTATGTGTGTAGCGTCAGTTCCCACGGTTTTCTAGTGTTATTCATTCATTTTAAATAATAGTTTACTGTTATTTTATTATTAAGAGTCATCGCCAACTCTTGTTAATTGGAAATCGCGGTATAATTCTCGCGATTTCGTCGCCATCTTGGATCAGCGTCTAGCTATCATTGTAATCACCATTCTAATTTAGAAGTGTTGGCGTTTCCATACCCCACCTCGGTATGTGTGATTATTAAAAATAATTATTTTATAAGAAGTCGCTGTTCACAAACTTGAGAAATTGCGCAATTTATATATTAATATGTTCGATTCACAAGACTTACATGTATATCCGTTCTGTGCTAAG
The DNA here is from genome assembly GCA_034698785.1 of Mycogona germanica. Lineage (NCBI taxonomy): Eukaryota > Metazoa > Arthropoda > Diplopoda > Chordeumatida > Chordeumatidae > Mycogona > Mycogona germanica. The sequence goes on from JAQGBY010000005.1 coordinate 99,026, forward strand.
GCCCACATAAACTGTGGTTCGGCGGTTTATTATTCGATTCAATTATTCGATCCCGGGCTACTGGTGAAAATGTACCCCTCGCCATAGTGCTTAAGCACCATGAGGGGTACAAAAATTCCTGTAGTGATATTACACTGCAGTGAATTTAAAAAACACAAAAAGTAAAATAGAGAGCCACATATGCGAAGACGCCTTGTTGTACAAGCGCCCTGTGATATTAGTGTTCTGAAACAAGCTTATTCTGTCCTCTTTTTACGAATTGTTGTAGTGCTGCTGCCGTAGTTTTAATCGCGGGCCATAAATATAAATGATTTGTGCATATACGTGCGGAAATGGTAATGAAAATTTTGTTGCTTCATGCGTGTGTTCCTTGTGACCGAGCTATGTGTCTCGCTCACGGTTTGCATTTCGTGAATCAAGTCTACTAAAACCTTTTTTTATTGCGTAACGGAACTATCACAGGAAAATACTGTAGAATATATATTTTTTAAAGTTCTTCACACTAAACGCGTCACACTAATTTTGTTTTGGGACCATTTCGAAATTTGCGTCTAGGCGTAATCTTCGCCCAGAGATCAGAATTTCCGGGGGTCTGCACATGTCATGCCCGAGTCCGAACTTCAGTATATTGGCTAAAATAAAAAATATTATCAACGCTATTTATCTTCGTAAAATATAAGGAAGATAGCTCCTCTTTGATAGCTACACTTCGTGGCATCATTTATGCGTGGGGTCTCAAAAGGAAAAAGTGGACTACACTCTCGCCTCATTCCAGCAGTAGTTTCATTAGTGTGACCAGGTGATAAATTACAATTCCGTCGACGCGTGGGAGCACGTACTAAATAGGCATAAATCTTGCGGATCGTTCTCGTATTTTTAATGCGTTTCACTTTTTTTATTTCCCCTTTGCTGCGCGACCTTGCCCCCACTGTGTCACCGGGCACAGCTACATGGGGAGATAAATCTTCGCAACGCGACCCAAGTGTTTTGTCTGATTACTTGAATGACCCTTGACCTAAATTATTTTAATGCACATCCGGCTGCGGCGCAAGAATTATTGTTGGCGCGTTTTGACCTTAATTCAGGTGATCACACGTGACTGTAGGTTTCATTAAAAATGGCTGCATCTCTAATTTGGTTGCAAAGGGCTATATTTAGTTTGTAAAACGAATAAAAAATACTTTGTTTTAATTCACTGTATATCACCATAGGAGTTTCTGTACCCGTTTAGGAGCTTAGGCACTATGTGAGGGGCACATTTTCACCAGTACACTGGGATCGAATAATCGAGAGCCCGCGCCGGGAATCGAACCCTGGACCGCCGAACCAGTCAGTTGCTGAACCAACTGCGCTACGACGAGTCGATATTTTTCCTAAAAATATTTTTTGTATCAAGGGATTTGCTAAAACTTTAATTTCATCATATATGAATAGAAAAGCTGTTTATTCTTTTTTGACTTTGTCTCCATCAAACATAGCCTTAAAATTAGTTTTAGCGTATCATTTTCGAAAACAGTATTCTTGTTCAGTTTGTGGAAAGTGGCTGCTGCGTGAGTGTGTGTATGTCAATAAAGTTTCGGCGAACGAAAATCGATCTTAAATCAATGAAACTCAATTTGCCATCTAGATTTTTATACACAGATCGACGGCAGTGTTGCACGCTCAGTAAATGGAAAAGCAAAGTTGGCAGCTGGAAAATCGATTCATTAGCTCGTGCCAAACTCGATTTATTAGGGGGAGCGACTTTCAATTGAAATAGGCGGTGGAGGAGAGGGGAGGCGAAGGGAGATTCCTAATGTCAACTCGCTTCGAGATAGGTGATCGAAGACCGGGGGTAGGAGAAGGGGTAGAATGAGGGGAGTGGGAGGCATGAAAGCGTCTGTGACACAATATACATGCGCAAATAAGAGCAACACTGTAGCAATGATGTTTTGGCTGACGGCGAAGATTCGATTTTGCCTAAAATTTAGAGTGGCTTTCACAGATCGATCGATCCGATTCCAATTATTTATTCGACCCGACACCGAATCAAATTTTCAATCATGAGGACGTACTTTTTTAAAACACATGTTTACTTACCCCCGGTTGAGAGTCAATTTTGATCGGCTCGAATGAAATATTAGAAAAAATTTAACTTTAGTTTAATTTAATTAAGTTTTAAACAATTGTTTTAATGTACCGTTAAAAGGGTTAAGCATAAGCACGGGACAGCCGTGTAAAAAAAACTGAATTTTGTGAAACGTACTTCCAAAAAGAACTCACCCTTCATCCTTCGTCAAAACCTAAAATCAATTAGAAAAATTTAAGATTTCGGCATTGCGTAGTAGCGTATCACCTCGAATACAACTGATGAGAGAGTCTTGTAAGTCTGTAGGTAAGGTCTCTAAATCTTAAAATTGTTGTAATTATTTTTGGGGTTTGACGAAGGATAAAGGGCGAGTTATTTTTTAAAGTACGTTTCACAAATTTCAGTTTAGTATTTTTATTTATGGAGCCTCGCCAGCTTGTACTTACTTATGCTTAAACATTTATTATATTCGTTTTCCTGCTTAATTTTTGAATATAGAGCGAGCGTGCTTCAGAAGTGTGGTGTAACCTTACAGTAATATTTTTGAAAACATAGTTTGAGAATTGTGAAATCTTAAATTGTTTCTGCAAAGTAAGTTGAATTAAAGTATATTTGATGTCTCGGTTATTCGGAGCAAATATTGAACGTCGCAAACGTCAGACGATCACGGCGTCTGATTATACGACGATGATCCAATTGTAGTTGTGTGCTCGTAAAACTTCCTTTCTACGAAGGCTCGGTTGCGGTCGGTTAAAGCACATTCGATACACTTTCGTCTAGTAGGTCGTTTCTGGTTTAGGAACTGTTGCAGTTTGATCGAGTCAATCAATATGAACTTCGTGCGAAAACGCGTTGTGGGAAAACGAATGCTTCTTCAAAGCTCCATTTCATCGATTTGTTGAGGAAGTTCTTGATCTTTTCGCGCACGCGCTGGAGCTTCCAATTCAAAAATCGACCTTCGGAAATGGTTAATTAAAAAAGGTAGCGACCATAGAAAGGTGAAAGACACGATATGAAAACGACATGTTGAAGAGTTCGGGTAATCGGATCTTGGCAATTTGTCTTTGGAACAAAATAATGCTTAACTCGATTTTTAAAACTTAAAATCTTGCTGTCATCAATCATAACCAATCAAGCAAAGTTCCCATAATTGTCTTCATTTTTATGCAGTATTTATTATTAACAGACTATTACTGACTGCGACTTTTCATGTAATTATTTCAGATTTTTGTGTGAATAATGCTAGTGCACGTTATAAAAAATACTCGTACATTATTCTAGAATTATTCTAGGTCATCTAAACTATCGGTAAAACAAATCGGTTTATCCTGCAATACTGTATACATCATGGAGCTTGTAGATTGATGTTAAATGTATCCGAGAGACACATCCAATGAACAATTGTAGCGAGCACCTCATGACGATGGCATCTTACTAAAATACAACTTATATTTGCACTTCTTACAGGAAATCGTCCAGGACAAATATATTGTCATTCCCACAAAAAGATTAAGGGCAATCTCGTTATCGAGCCCGAAGTGCAAACTCTTCACGACCTACTAGCGACAATCCAATCTAACCAGTGAATAATATGGAATTTCCACGATGTCGTCCGCGAATCGTTGGTGCCAACACATAGCCATTGTCCCATTGATGTGCGCATGTGTCGATTCGTGCCATCACTCACCAAAAGGCGTGACACTACAGTTTGTTGTTGAGGACATGGATTTTGAAGCCACATCATTGGAACCCCACCGCAAACGGTAAGACCCATCTCGACTTCAAAACTCTAAAATTCAAAAGTGATATTCAAGCTATCGAGCCCGCATTCGCCAAAAGAACAACTGTTACATGCAACATCATGTTCTTAGCTACATGTTGACCATATTCAAAGAATAAGAGCGAATAACCCCAGTTAGAAACATACAGTATACAATTGGCGCAATTCGATTTCTCCTTCGCGAACATGTACAGTTCAAACTGCGCACAGTCTATATTTGAAATCGGCAGTGCTGCACTCGTAAAATAATTCCGAACCGAAAACAAACAGAATTGTGAGCACTGGACAAAGCTAATAACGTATGGAGTATGGAGAGGTTTTCTCGGAAATCTCACCACTCACTTGACCAATGCTCGCCATTTCAGTAGCGTTCGTTTCTAGAAACTCATCGACATGCTTGCCTGAATTGCGATTGAAAGAGCTAGTGGAGTGGAGGGGGTTCAGCGAAAATGTGGACGTTAAAATACGAGTATTTCGGACTTACAGATATTGCAATAAACGGAGTACTTCGATCTGTCAATGAAAAATAATTAATACAGGCAATTCGAAGAAGTTCCAAATCTCCATAAAAAGGGAAATTACCAGGAATATGTAAAAAAAAAAAAAGACAAAGAAAAGTTATCGAAAAGTAGCAAAGATTCACAATAAAATAAAATTATAAATTTATGGAGAGGTAGTGTTAAGAAACAATCTTGAACAATTTGGAGAATATGCGACTTATTTTAGCTCCTGCATTTACCAATGAGTGATATTACTTGTAGGATTACATTAATTATTAAATAGGATATTCCATAATTCACGTAGAATAAAAACTATCAGCTGTCATGAATTAAAGGAAAGGTCAATGACTTTAGTCTTTTAATAGAACTTTCAAGGAACTAGAAGGTTATGGACGGTCGTTCTTAACGGGGCAAATATATGAACGCATTTCTAATATTCTAATATGTGCGTTAATGACTCTTATTAAATTGGCTTTTAGCTGGTAATTAGACATCCTATTTATCTTTTAGTTGTCTTTTTGTCGTTTAATTGTCCAGAAATGGCTCTCACATAAAGCTGTTAGATGTTTTGTTCGTCAAGCGTTTCGTCAACCTCTCAGGACGTTTACCTGGGATGTGCAAAGTCCTAGGAAACAATTTTTTCCTTGGTGTGTTCTCGTCATTCTTTCTCCACACCAGACGAAAGCCCGCCGCCGTTTCAATTATTTATCGTGGATCTCTCTCGTAATGACTATTGGAGCAGCTGTAGTTATTGTTGCTGGCATTTTCAATTACACGTGATGTGATCAATGGACGCGGACACGAGCGCGAGCGCAACAATTCTTCGTGACATCACGTGTACACCTCTTAAGACCTCTTAAGACCTGCAAGCTGCAGTAGTGCACTGGTAGTTTAACCACCATTAAGTTCTTTAAGCGATCAAATTAGCTTCAAATGCGTGTTGGTTCACCCTTCGACAAATATTCATTTTATGGAGAGACCTAACGACTAATTACAACAAAATATACATCAATAAACATTTTTTATAAAATATATTTGCACCTTGTACTTTAAAGAATATTTTAATTGATATGTATCACGTATTTGGTGCCATCAGAGAAATTCTAACATAGTACAGCTACATTTCAAGAAAAGTTTTATTTATGACTTAGAGTCTCACGTCAATACACATTACAAAACTATGGTATTTTTGGAAAATGCACAGTTGTGGTTGCCTGTCCCGAATGATGTTGGCTTGATTGTTTAGTAAATTATTCAGTTGAGAAACTAATCGGAACTAGTATTGCGTCACGGTTACTCTGTACGCTTGTGTAAATCATGAACGAAAGAATTCTTTGTATTGAGTGGATCCAGTCTACAATAGCATGCACTTACAAATATCTTGACTGAACGTGACGTTCGAATATTTTGTCGTGCGTCATTGGTAAGCGAAACACAATATGGGGAAGTTTACGACTCGTCCATTGAATGAAAACCATTTTATGTAGGCTTACAATGGATTACGATGGAGATGTTGAAGGGTAGAGAGCAGTACTGTTTACTGGCAACCAATCGTTCTTATTTTTCTCTCCTCTAGTCACCAAATGCACTGCCAGTCAGAAAATCTACCTGGTTACTACTTTCACTACTTTTATCCCCATTATGTCGTTTGGAAAAATTTCGTAAAAGCAAGCCATCTTTACGTCTTGTGTTTAACGTTTTCATTTCTTTGATTACGTCGTGCTTCGTAAAATGATGCTTAGGTGTTGGAGGCGAAAGGAGAACTTCCACCTTTCATGTTTATCAGGTGGACATTATGGATCTTTCATCCAACAAGTAGCTTAATTATGTTTTTTTAATGGTAAACGCGCCCTATGGTTTCCAATGATGACGTTGAACGAATCAATGTAAGAAAAATGCAAGTTACTGGAGTGACTCTTGGTGAATGTCCACCCGACATTCGATGTTGTGTCGAGGCATTAGACCCCATTCGACGGAAATGATCACCCACCTAAGCCGACGGTTGAGGGGGAAGGGGGGAGCCGGACGGAAGCTAACGTTGTCTCAATTAGGGCTCTATTGAATTAGGGGCGGACTGTCTTCGAATCCCTCGCCGGAAGCCATAAATCAATTTGTCACGTATAGCAACTTTGGCCATAAGAGGAAGCTCCAGCAACCAGCAGCTTCAAAATAATTTTGAACGGGTTATACCAATCTTCTGGTAATTTTAATTTCTACCTATTGGAGATTTTATCCATCCAAACAGTTTAGTGAGATTCGTGACTTTTAAAACAGATTCTTAAATCATTTCTGGATTTCGAATGCAACTTCAGAATTGGAATTTTCAAGGATTTTTCTTTATTCGATTCAGGGATGCTGTTGATAATGTTTCTTCTGAAATAGAGTGGGAATACGGAAATTCCTATTGTGCCATTCCCTACACTTGAAACATCAATATCGCTTCCAAGTTTGTATGCCCGGTTCTTAAGCCCCAGAAAAGTCTTGGAATTTGAAGGGGCCCATTTAGAGTTGCCCGCCCCTTATTGATGTTACGTGTCTAGGTGAACGCAGGGCAGCACCGTAGGCTGCACAACGCGTTGTTGATGAGTGTACAGCACCCAGCGGACGTTTCTAACGTATGCACTTTTGTTCTAATAAGCGAGAGGAGGCACTCTATTAACAAATTGTCACAGGGAGCCCAACAATGCGAGTGCACAGTGTTATCCTATTGATTCTGGCACGAGTGGACCTCTACCTCAGCCAATATATATCGCGGCAGGTGTGGTTAACATGAGAATCGTTAGACTAGTTAACTGAAACCATCCACTAGCGTGAATACAGGCAGGTACGTTGTTGGTAAACAGATACGTATATCCAGTAGAAAATAATACTAATAATACCCAATAAATTGGCTGGACTATACACCGAAATCCAGTGTTGCAAGCTTGAATTGAAGTTGCGTGTAGAAATAGCGTACGTAGATAAGACAAATGTTATTTCTAAATGTTGATCCGAGCACTATTCGAATTTACGTAGGGTATTTTGGCCGGTGACGATCGTTAACTATTTTGTGCAGACACCCAAAAACGTTTACTAGCCGTACCCCTGTAGTTCTAAATATGGCGCTGATCTTGTGGGTGCTTGCATACATACTCACGTACGAGTTGGTTCTGAGCAGTCGTGTATACATCATAAGGTACTTAGACGTAATTAAAATCGAGAGTTATGGCTGAGTTCCAGTATACGTATAACATCCATTAGCAGTTGGAAATTATCATATTTTTGTTCGCTCTCCGATGGCAGTCCCTGCGCGTGTATACAAAGTGCGTGTATTTTGCATGATGTTCATGTTGGAGGCGATGGGCCGGAAAGTGCGAAAATCGGTGGCCATTTTTACCTCTCGCTTAATGGCGGTACATTTCGGCAGTGACGTGGTTTTGACGGTCTATCAATTCAATCGATTTCCAATTATTCCTTCATCTTCCTGAGACCCTCGCCAAAAACGATACAAATATTCAGGAAAATCGTTATATCAGTAGGTTGCCGGTGACGTCATGTTGCAATTATTGTCACTAGTAGCGCTGATAGGCAAATTCAAATTCACCGTTAGGAGCTGTGACAGCGCGTAACGAGAAATCACAATTAAATTGATAGTTATCCGATCATCGATCTGCAATAACTACACATGTACTTCTCCGGAACTCCACCAACTAAAATTGTTGTATTGGTTGGCGAGGCGATTTTCTTCCGCTAAACGCTACTGCCTCAAACCTGTTTTTATGACTAGCCGCCAAGATAATAAAATTGGCGAAACAGGCTGGAGTGCTGCCCTTTCCTGTAAATTTGCGTGTATTTCATTCCCCATGTCGGTTCCGAATTGACATGCAAAAGTATCTACCGTAGCTTTAAATCTTCGGGTTCATATTTCCTCAAAAAGGCTGGTTTGGTTTTATTATCACGTACAATATATTATAAAGTCTGATTTTATTCTCCGTATCGGAATAATAAAGTGGTTTCGGTAACGTCTGACTGATTCGAATGGCTAGACCTTACGTACGTTGCAAACTACAGTATTATAATAAGAAGAATCGATAGCGATTTTTGCAAACGTATTATTTAGTCGACAGTTTCAAGTATGGATTTTGCCCAGAGATTATCATGTTCAGAGTTCGCGTAATTGGTTTCGAGTTGAGTCGGACGAAACTTCAAAAAGTGTACGTACAAAAGAAAGTCGTTGTGCATCCGAATTGTCTCTCGAGGGTATTTTCGTGTTTTATGGCTGTTCGAGATGTTTTTATCGATTATAATTTAATGGTAGACTACTCATAATATTCTAGAATTTGTCAAAAGTTTTGGAACGTAGGTGTAGTGGATCGATATTTGTGCTTGGCGTTTTGCTACATGTTTTGGATGATGAATGAAAAAAGTATTGGAAGATATCTCTAATAAGCTATCCCTTGATCGTAAACGCGAGGATATTCCTACGTTTAAATCCTATTATTAAACTGAATTATCATTCGGAACTAATTTCAATTTCACTGGCTTTAGCGGAAACCACAAAGAGTTAGAACTGCATATACTTTATTTTTAATCTAAAAGAATTATCTACTCTTTTGTGCTAAATAGGGGAATTGAGGCTTGGGGAAAGAGCAAATTGTTTTAATTAGCGACGGTGGTCTAGATTTTATTGATAATAATTGTAGGCCTCAGTAAAACCACATAATTTGTCCAGGTTACATGTGAGTGCATCGATAATTGGATTCGCCTACGTTCCCTAAATAGAATGCATGCTGAGCGTAGCAGACTATGATATTTCCTTATAATAAAATAATCGAGGGCCTGCTAAAATAGGATAATCCATCTTTGCTCCTGACTGGTCTCTCGACTCCCGCCATAGGCCCTCCTTTTGGGGGCTGCTTGCGTGAATATATGGAATTGAAAATTATGTTGGCAGACATATTTTTAAAATCTCAACTGTGTATTTGTGCTTCTGGTTCTGGTCATTCTGATCTGTTTTGACTAATTTTGGCAATTTAATTGTGTTTCCGTGAAAATTATTTGTTATCATGGACACATTAAAGACTTTCGTTTGGTCATATCTTTACTTGTTGGGAGTGTTCTAAGTCAAATGGCCTCACCAGTGGTTGACTGTTGAGCAGACGTTTTAGTTTGTATTGAATGATGTTGCTCGAGGAACATTAATTTGCAATACCTACTCACCAAATATTTTGATTAAACATTCATGAGGAAGTTAGAAAATCGAGCCGATTGACGGATTCGATTTTTCGGGTTCAGCAATTGTGAGAAAATATAATTTGGGCATTGGAAAGCTGGATTGTCAACCCCTTTTTGATGAGATAGAGTTGCTTTTGATCCACGTTTGCGCAACAACTACTCCATAGCGGAGGAAGTGTTATTGACTGGAGGCTCAAATCCAATTATGTTTACTCCGCAATCAAGGAGAGGACGCGTGGCAAATGCTTAGCAGTTAGTGTTAACTATAAATAATAGCATCCGACCTGTCTCGAGGATACCTATCCTCCCAGTGCCAGAGGCTCGAAGGAGCTTACTCCTTTTTTCGTAGTCGCATTTTATTTGTGTAGCGTGTTAGAACTTTCCATACATATTATTATTAAATTCGACTGCCATCGTACGCAACGCTGTGCAGTTTTCGCCGTTTCAGTTGATGTCAAAACTACTGATCATGCACCACTTTGCAGCTGTTGCTTCTCCTGACGATCCTCACGGGGGATTTTCTGTACCCCTCTTGGTGCTTAGGCACTATGTAAGGAAGGGACGCATTTTCATCAGTACCCCGGGATTGAATAATCGAGATCAAGCGCCGGGAATTGAACCCGGGACTGCCGAGCAACAGTCTGTGGTAATACCGACTGCTATTCGTACAAAGGGGATTGTTCTTGAATGTCAAATCTTGGTGGTAAAGGGTTTGAAATGTTATCCAAAATGTAATATTGGTTGCTTAGCGCCGGCCCGAAATTTAATTGAAATAGAAATCGCTCGTACAACGTCGGCATCCACAGTGGCGTATTTGAGTTGTTAGCAATGATCCACCTGTCAAGAGCGGTTAGAGCTTTTCAGAGGCGCACTTCTTTAGTCGTCGTCCTTCCAAGTCGATTTACGTGATGCGAAAGTTGATATTGGTTTTTTCTGCTTTTTTTTGTGCGTGGTGCTGGCAAGCGCTCGGGCGGAACGTTAAGCTCTCGGTCTTAAGTGTGGCTTTCTTCTAAATGCAGATATGTGTGTCTCTCAGCTGACGTTATCCACCCGCTTCGAAAGGGGCTGGGGGGGGGGGTGAATTCCTCGTTTTCATTTGGAATGTCGAAGGTTTTTGTGTTGATTGGCCCATATCGAAAATGTTCCTTTTGTCCACGTAAAATGGTATATTTAATAGATGAATAGGGCTCGTTCCCAGGGTACTGGTGAAAATGTGCCCTCCTAAGCACCAAGAGGGATACAGAAAATCCTGTAGTTAATGCACACTAGTACACTACAGTAAATTTAAAAAAAGCCTTTTTAAACTATAATCGGTCAACATTTTTCAAGATTTTGGGATATTTTTTAATCGAATTTTTACGATACTATTGCAGTCTTAATTGACTGTTTTTCGTCAGCACCATATTCCAGCAATAATAATCTATAAAAAATGTTTCCCGATTTAAATGAGAAACATCTTAAAATTAAGTTGTGTCAATTCGACTGCGCTACTTTTAACTGGAGCCTCTTGGGTTTTTTAAACCTTAATACGCTAAGCTTGCCATTCATTACAAGTTAGTGCTCATGTAAAGTTGTGAGACGCATTCTTAAGAAATGCCATTACTGCAAAAAATTTAATTTTTTGTATACACAGCGTACTCTATTATAATTTCGGCACTGTCAAATGAGCTCTTAGTTTCAATCAAGCAGGGTTTGTAAGTGAAGTGTAACCTGCTCTTAATGTCCACTTTTAAAAGTTTTACCATACGCAGTATGCTTATTAAAAAAACTTAACTATTTTTTTCAAAACTAATTAAAAAGAGGAGGGTTCTCCTAGATAAAGACAGGCATGAAGAGTAACCGTTTGTGACCTGAAGACTCACACAGCCGGTAATTTAAATATTAATTTTCTTTAATAACCCCATACTTTAAATTAAGAGACTCCTACTAGTGTCAAAATTGTGTTGGCAGCTTTGCGTGTTTTTGTTTTTTCAAAAACTGAAAGGTTGACTTGGTGGAAACGAAGTCAATAATTTACGGTATACATATTCGCTGGTAGGTGGAGTTCCATCTACTTCCTTGTGTTTCAGTTATTCTCACACTCAACTCATGTACGAGTATGTCTATAAATTCTACTTCTTGGCGTCAATTGTGACTTTCACCAAAATATTTTATTCAAAGCCTATATTTTAAAAAAATTACGAAACGTTTTCTAGCTTCAAGCAGAAAATATTCCCGCTTGTAAATTTGTTCTGTTCTATTTTTGAAACTAAATTATTTAATGTAATCAATAAACCAACGTTTTGCTTCACAGTGAAAACAATTAAATAAATTTGAATTGTATTTGAACTCGAATCAAACATCCTGAATTTTCCAATTCTGCCAGGGCGACAAAAACCACTTAATCCGCCACTACGCGTGTGGTAAGGAGAGATGGTGATCATCAATCACATCAGCATTTGGCTAGAAAATGATAGAGTCGTGTCTAACGTTTTAATTAACTTTCTCCTTTTTTTCCTTTCAGTCGAAAATGTGGCGGCATCCCCATATTTAACATAGTTTAGGGTACCTTGCGCGTGTTTATCAAGAGATAGATGAACTTGAATTGTGCCGAAATTTATATTAATAAGTTTCGCCTTTGGAATTACCCCTTTTGACAGGAAGTGAAGACTTTACACACGACTTGAGGCGGTTTTGCGCCAACAGGAATCGCGGCGGGGGCGTAACATTTGATACCTAGTCCTCCTGTGATCATATCACTGCCCGAGCATCTTTCTTGAAAACTAGTTTTCAGATTTCATTTTATAAAATAAAAAAGGGAATATATATTCTAATTTTGTTGTTATATCTTGAATTTTAATGCACATATTTTAATTGAGAGTAACTTGCGTGCATCTGTTGTCAAAGTCATTCATTCATCTTAGAAAGTAGCTTGCCTAGATGTTTTGTCACACAAGATCTTGAGGATACATTGAAATACCATATTTTAAGATATCCGTGCCATCTTACTCTGCACTAACAGTTGATGTCACGATCTATAAATTATAATTGTACGATGATCTCTGAATTTAGATAAGAAACAACTGCCTTAACGTGTTTCTCTATTAGCCGACAAGTTGACGGTTCGAATCCATTCATCTCTCTGTTGATATGGCATGTGGTTGGGGGAGATGTCAGTGGAAATGCTAGATTGTCTTTACTACAAGCATTTCGTTTTTTAAAGTTTTGACACCGACCCCTTTTTCGCCGCTCTAAAATTTTATAGGCAGGATAATATTTTTTACGACCCTCTTCTTACAATTCTGTGGACCTCCTTAGCCGAACTGGCCTCACCATTTTTCAGGGGGCTCAGGAGGACATAGCTGTGTGTACAGTGTAATGAATATTTCTCTAGCCCATTATTAAAAGTTTAGGTTTGACGCCGCGCCCGTTGCAAGCGCGGCGGCACGTATTTTCACCTTTCCGCATTTAATATTATGCAGAGTCGTAAAGTGTCGGTTAATGTCAAATTAAATCTCGGCCCGTGACAAACGCGTACGCGTGTGAGTATGTGTGTGTGTGTATGTGCGCGCAGCCCGAGGGAAAACAAAAAAGTATTTCACAATCTGCATACTGCATAGCTAATGGGTCTGTCTAGCAGGCGGTCGTCTTCAGACACGCTAAATTGCTATCCGAAAACTTGCTTCTTCCGCTTTCTCCGTTTTAACAGAACGAAAATGGTTCCTTTTTAAATTTATTTATCGGGCGGTGTTATTGACTTGTACGTATTGCAATCTTTAAAACGGCTGCTGTGACACGTTTGTCGGATACCATCTTTCCCACTCAATGATCTTTTCTCTCCACTCACCGGCTTGAACACCAGAAGACTGACGTCACCTCAGATGTTTACACCAATCGTGTTACAACGCAGATAGTTTGAGATTGCGTACATCGAAGCTACTGTTACAAAATACTAGCTTACATTTATCCAAGCCGTACACACGAGACTTATGACTTTGAAGTGATCTTTTACAGCAAAATTAAAGGGCATGTTTTATTTTTCGGTATTTCACTTCTTAAAAGCAGGTTTACATCAAATTTTTATTTTTTTATTTGAAATATAAATATACAATAATGCATTCAGTCGTAACTGGACTTCGTCGTCCTGAAGTCGATGCCTGAGGTTTCAATTGTGAAAAAAGATTTTTCAGCTGATTCAGTTGGTTTATTCAGTGACCATGGCCTCGCATCTGTTAAAACTATTCACTCGCAAATTTAGGATTGTTTTTAGGAGCCATGTTTTCTTTTACACAAGAGAATACATTTGGTGCAAACACAGGACGATGTAAGAAACGGCAACATTTTTTCATGTTTTCATTTAATTTAATAAGTGTGAAAAACTCAACGACGTCCGAGGTGGCTAAACTCGGAAATGTAAAAAACGATAGAACACTTGTCAACTTGATTGATCCCACCCACACTTTCGTGAAAACCCAACAATGACGAAAGTGTGGGTGGGATCAATCAAATTGTTGATATGTTTCGCAAACTTCTATCATTTTGTAAATTTCCGGTTTGTGCTACCTCGGACGTCGTTGATTTTTTCACGCTTATTAAATAAAATGAAAACATGACAAAATCTTGCCGTGCCTTGCACTGTCCTGTGTTTGCACCAAATGTGTTATTTTGTAATTTAAAAAAATAAAAATACCTAATATGATTGATATTCACTCGCGATTGAGTTACTTAATTTGATTGATTCATTTATAAATTGCAAAATCGGACGGTTATATAAAATAGTGAGATTTGTTTTGATCACGGTTAGTGAAACATATTTTGTTAACGCAAAAGTAATAGAAAAAAACTAACACTCGCCGTTATCAGAATGACAGTTCATGATAACAAATTTCGTTCTGCGCGCTGGAATGCTGAGCACCGCAACTTCAGCTAGCGCCCATCATCTAACGTATCCCATTTTTTTCTTTGCTTAAAGGTTTCCTGCATCGAAAATCGATTTATGGATGATCTTAAGAGCACACTTGGATTAGCATAACAAAATAATAATGTTTTGAGCTATTAGTCTGCGAGCAGTAGTTTGCCACGCTTGGCGCGCACCACGTTGCACTCGTAGGGGGCACCTGATGCAAATTGGTCTTGTGTGAAATTAACCCTTGCACATTCAATTCAAGTTTATCGCATTGAAAGTGTTTCTGGGAAAAGAAAAGCTTTATCTTTTCCGCGAACGCATAAGTATTCAGAGTTTGACGTCAAAATCCGAGTCATTAATCTTATTTTATAGGCCTACTTGCGCTGATTTTGAATAAAGAACGTGCGGCGAAGACGAGGGGTTTTCTTGCTGGCCAAACTCGACGAAACCGCTGTTGTCGAGAACGTAACCATGTTGGTTTTTAGCATAACGGTTGTAAAATAATGCTGACGTGAGCCAGTTTCATCCCCTTCTAGCTGTTACTATTCTTTTTTCAAAATTTCTGGAAGAGTTGCTGTTGCCGTTGTTGTTAATTTCTAAACGACTAATTTTGATCTAAACATTTGTTTTGCCGTTGGGTTGCCGGCAGCACTGTATTCGATCCTCCTTCGTCCTTATTCAACGTCAACTAGAAAATAGCCTCCAACGGCTCCACTAATAGGCCATTGGATATTACGTCGCGGATTTTGACTAAGTCATGCTGCGGTCATTAGGAAAATCGCTGTATCCGTAATACCGAAATTTCACCAAAGGCTTCGCCACCAGATAATGCCATTCCGAATACTGTCATGCGAAAAATGTGCCTTAGAATAAATACGTCAGCTTGGCACGAGCGGTCCAGCACCGCTTAACATGAAAGTAATGATAAAAAGAAATACGGGTAATCCCAGGACTCGACTGGGAGCAAGACGACGATCGAGTTGGCAAGACTCGAAAAA